>CM025844.1:8722694-8735048 GCA_014673565.1 Sebastes schlegelii
ACCAAAAATAAAAATGAATACACACGCACTCACAGACCGTGATAGATCAATTACAAATAACATTGGGTATATTTTCCTGCTCTAGCAACCACTAGAGTGAAATGTAGGGCTAGTGTTTACTTACGAATTGCTTCAATGGTGTTGGTATCAATTGTGAGGTTAAAGGTATTGTTGGGGTTAGACACAGCGTTGACTAAGGTTTCTGCAACAACATTGGCCTGTGGGATTTCTTCAGGTGAAGCCGTTTGATTGAACTCAATCCCGACCTCTGCTAGAGTATTTTCTATTCGTGTTCTGGCCACAGCTCGTCTGCATCATAAAAGCACACATCTTGATCAAATTATATTAACCATGACAACTTATGCATATGTATAATTATTAATATTATTTTGTCCTTATTAGGTTTCAAAATTATAATATTGATGTCCAGAACCCAGAAAGTAAAACAAAGTCAGTTGGACTCTCAAAATTTTAAATGTTACCTGAACTCTATGACAAAAGTGCGGATGAAAAGAAAACCAAATCGAGTCCTGTAGATGACATCATACTGTGGGAATGAAGCAAAAAAAAAATATATAAATGAAATAAAGATACAGTATTCTCCAAATGATATGAAAAAATGGAAACTCACTCAATACACAGAAAAATAATGAGAATGAGTACTAAACCAGCTCTACAACTTGTGCTTCAAGAGTCTTGAATTCTCTACTGTTTTTATCAGCGAGTTCTTCTACAAATGGTTGTACCAAGGTTGCTCGGAGAACCACAACTGGTGGGGGAGCTTCAGTAGTAGTAGTAACAGTAGTTGTCGTTGAACCTTCAATTGTAGTTGATGCACCAATTGTTGTTGAACCTACAGTTGTTGTAGTCGATCCACTTGTTGTTGAATCTCCAGTTGTAGTTGACCCACCAGTTGTTGTTGAACCTCCAGATGTTGTCGTTGGTCCACCAGTTGTTGTTGAACCTTCAGTTGTAGTTGACGCACTATTTGTTGGGATCGCAGTGGTGGGGGCCGCAGTTGTTGCGGCTGCAGTTGTCGGGGCCGCAGTGGTGGGACCTGTAGTTGTGGGAGCGGCAGTTGTTTGGGCTGCAGTTGTGGGGGGCGCAGTTGTTGAGGCTGCAGTGTTGGGAGCTGCAGTTGTGGAAGCGGCAGTGGTGGGAGCAGCAGTTGTGGGGGCTGCAGTTGTTGGGGCTGCAGTTGTTTGGGCGGCAGTTGTTGGAGCTGCAGTTGTTGGGGCTGCAGTTGTGGGAGCTGCAGTTGTTGGGGCTGCAGTTGT
Source organism: Sebastes schlegelii (assembly GCA_014673565.1). NCBI lineage: Eukaryota > Metazoa > Chordata > Actinopteri > Perciformes > Sebastidae > Sebastes > Sebastes schlegelii. Next base: position 8,723,972 of record CM025844.1, read on the forward strand.
GGGGGCCGCAGTTGTTGGAGCTGCAGTTGTGGGGGCTGCAGTTGTGGGGGCCTCAGTTGTCGGGGCCGCAGTGGTGGTTGCTGCAGTTGTGGGAGCGGCAGTTGTTGGGGCTGCAGTTGTTGGGGCTGCAGTTGTGAGGGCTGCAGTGTTGAGAGCTGCAGTTGTGGGAGCGGCAGTGGTAGGAGCAGCAGTTGTGGGGGCTGCAGTTGTTGGGGCTGCAGTTGTGGGAGCTGCAGTTGTGGGGGCTGCAGTTGTTGGAGCAGTTGTTGGGGCTGCAGTTGTGGGATCAGCAGTTGTTGGGGCTGTAGTTGTTGGGGCCGCAATTGTTGGTGCTGCAGTTGTGATAACTGCAGTTGTTGGGGCTGCAGTTGTGGGAGCTGCAGTGGTGGGAGCGGCAGTGGTGGGAGAGGCAGTTGTTGGGGCTGCAGTTGTGGGAGCCGCAGTTGTTGGGGCTGCAATGGTGGGAGCTGCAGTGGTGGGAGCAGCAGTTGTTGGGGCTTCAGTTGTGGGAGCCGCAGTTGTGGGAGCTGCAGTTGTTGGAGCTGCAGTTGTTGGGGCCGCAGTTGTTGTGGCTGCAGTTGTGGGAGCTGCAGTTGTGGGAGCTGCTGTTGTTGGGGATGCAGTGGTGGGAGCTGCAGTGGTGGGAGCAGCAGTGGTGGGAGAGGCAGTTGTTGGGGCTGCAATTGTGGGAGCCGCAGTTGTTGGGGCTGCAATGGTGGGAGCTGCAGTGGTGGGAGCAGCAGTTGTTTGGGCTTCAGTTGTGGGAGCCGCAGTTGTGGGAGCTGCAGTTGTTGGGGCCGCAGTTGTTGTGGCTGCAGTTGTGATAGCTGCAGTTGTGGGATCTGCAGTTGTTGGGGCTGTAGTTGTTGGGGCCGCAATTTTGGGGCTGCAGTTGTGATAGCTGCAGTTGTTGGGGCTGCAGTTGTGGGAGCTGCAGTTGTGGGAGCTGCTGTTGTTGGGGATGCAGTGGTGGGAGCTGCAGTGGTGGGAGCGGCAGTGGTGGGAGCGGCAGTCGTTGGGGCTGCAGTTGTGGGGGATGCAGTGGTGGGAGAGGCAGTTGTTGGGGCTGCAGTTGTGGGAGCCGCAGTTGTTGGGGCTGCAATGGTGGGAGCTGCAGTGGTGGGAGCAGCAGTTGTTGGGGCTTCAGTTGTGGGAGCCGCAGTTGTGGGAGCTGCAGTTGTTGGAGCTGCAGTTGTTGGGGCCGCAGTTGTTGTGGCTGCAGTTGTGATAGCTGCAGTTGTTGGGGCTGCAGTTGTGGGAGCCGCAGTTGTGAGAAAAGGAAACCAGACATTGCTTTAACAAATAAAAAACAAATCTGTAATATTTAAAATTTTTGATGAGGTAGTATTCAATATTGCTTACGTGTAGCATCCACAGAAATGGAGGTGGTGTCAATGTTGAAGGCTGTGATGTTCGAAGCTGCTCCAACCAAAACATCTCCGATCTGACTGCCATTAGGAACAGATGTGGATGAAATCCAAGGTCCACATTGTTGATGATTGAGCCATTACTGCAAGAGGAATTACCAAAAAATATTGTTTTACTCGTATGAATTTATGACCAATACTCTTAAGATTCTATCATTATAACATTATCAAATTACCTGAAAGAAATCACTGTCAATGTGCGGAATGAAGTAAATGCTTCTTGGTAGAAAGGTTCAAGCTGCAGAAATACAAGCAAATCATTTGTAGTACATTTATTTTATTGGCTTGTGCTTCTTCACTTGTGCATTGTCTTTTTCATTGTGGTATTTAATTTACAATAACTAATGACACTATTCCAATTTCTTCAGTGACTGCAAAATAATTTATCTTTGTCCTATTTACTGTATATGGAAGAATGAGTTACATCGTTTTTTCTTTGAAAACTAAAACCAGGAATGAAATGCCATCCTCCAGTTTCCATGCACTGTGAAACGAGAAACAATCTAGCGTTTATTAGACAAAATACAAAAAATACTTTGAGGGATTTTATTTATACAATCTAGCTCCACCAAACTCTGATGGGAAATTTAATATGTGAGTATTTTGGGTGAAAACCATAAAAAAGTGTTTACAAAGAAGAATGATGAATGCACATATGAAAAGATAAAATGGCATATTGCAGAAATACTGTGGAAATTATAGATATTAAGTAAAATGTTTCCAATTAATTAAAATGCATAGATTTTGTTAGACTTCACTCTAAGATAGTGACTTACCATCGACTTTATTATTGAGGCTCGACTTATAAACGCTGCAGATGATGGATTCTGCAAGTCACTTGTAAAATGTCCTCTCCAACAGATCTGAAAATCAATCGCCTTGTTGTGACTGCCTCAGCAGTTGTCGTTACTGATGTGGGTGGTTGTTGGTGGGTTGTGTTGTAGTTGCAGCAGTTGTTTGGGGCTGCAGTTGTGGGAGCTACAGTTGTTGGAGCTGCAGTTGTGGGAGCTACAGTTGTTGGGGCTGCAGTGGTGGGAGCTGCAGTTGTTGGTGCTGCAGTTGTGGGAGCCGCAGTTGTGGGGGCCGCAGTTGTTGGGGCTGCTGGGTTGGGAGTCGCAGTTGTGGGAGCTGCAGTTGTTGGGGCCGCAGTTGTTGTGGCTGCAGTTGTCGGAGCGGCAGTGGTGGGAGCTGCAGTTGTTGGGGCCGCAGTTGTGATAGCTGCAGTTATTGGGGCTGCAGTTGTTGGGGCTGCAGTTGTGGGGGCCACAGTTGTTGGAGCTGCAGTGGTGGGAGCTGCAGTTGTGGGAGCGGCAGTGGTGGGAGCGGTAGTGTTGGGGCTGCAGTTGTGGGGGCTACAGCTGTTGGAGCGGAAGTTGTTGGGGCTGCAGTTTGTGGGAGCTGCAGTTGTTGGGGCTGCAGTTGTGGGAGCTGCAGTTCTTGGTGCCACAGTTGTTGGGGCTGCAGTTGTAGGGGCTGCAGTTGTGGGGTGCCGCAGTTGTTGAGGCTCTGGCAGTGGTGGGAGCTGCAGTGTGGGAGCGGCAGTTGTGGGAGCGGCAGTTGTTGGGGCCGCAGTTGTTGGGGCTGCGTTTGTGATAGCTGCAGTTATTGGGGCATCAGTTGTTTGGGCTGCAGAGGTGGGAGCTGCAGTTATGGGAGCTGCAGTTATTGGGGCCAGCAGTTGTTGGGGTTGCAGTTGTTGGGGCCGCAGTGGTAGGAGCTGAAGTTGTTGGAGCTGCAGTTGTGGGGGGCTGCAGTTGTTGGAGCTGCAGTTGTGGGAGCTGCAGTGGTGAGAGAGGCAGTTGTTGGGAGCTGCAGTTGTTGGGGCTGCAGTTGTTGGGGGGCTGCAGTTGTGGGAGCTGCAGTTGTTGGGGCTGCAGTTGTGGGTGCTGCAGTTGTGTGGCCTGCAGTTGTGGGGGCTGTAGTTGTTGGGAGCTGCAGTTGTTGGGGCTGCAGTGGTGGGAGCTTGCCAAGTGTTTGGGCTGCAGTTGTTGGAGCTGCAGTTGGTGGGGGGGCTGCAAGTGTTGGGGCTGCAGTTGTTGGAGCTGCAGTGTGGGAGCTGCAGTGGTGAGAGAGGCAGTTTGTTGGGGGCTGCAGTTGTTGGGGCTCCAGTTGTGGGGGCTGCAGTTGTGGGAGCTGCAGTTGTGGGAGCTGCAGTTGTTGGGGCTGCAGTTGTGGGAGCTGCAGTTGTTGGGGCTTGCAGTTGTGGGGGGCCGCAGTTGTTGGGGCTGCAGTGGTGGGAGCTGCAGTTGTGGGGAGCGGCAGTTTGTAGGAGCTGCAGTTCTTGGTGCCGCAGTTGTTGGGGCTGCAGTTGTTGGAGCTGCAGTTGTTGGGGCTGCAGTTGTGGGGGCCGCAGTTGTTGGGGCTGCAGTTGTTGGGGCTGCAGTTGTGGGAGCAGCAGTTGTTGGGGCCGCAGTTGTTGGGGCTGCAGTGTGATAGCTGCAGTTAATGGGGCATCAGTTGTTGGGGGGCTGCAGTTGTGGAGGCCACAGTTGTTGGGGCTGCAGAGGTGGGAGCTGCAGTTGTGGGAGCTGCAGTTGTTGGGGCTGCAGTTGTGGGGGGCCGCAGTTGTTTGGGGCTGCAGTTGTGGGAGCGGCAGTTGTAGGAGCTGCAGTTCTTGGTGCTGCAGTTGTTGGGGCTGCAGTTGTAGGAGCTGCAGTTGTTGGGGGCTGCAGTTGTGGGGGCCGCAGTTGTTAGGGCTGCAGTGGTGGGAGCTGCAGTGGTGGGAGTGGCAGTTGTGGGAGCGGCAGTTGTTGGGGCCGCAGTTGTTGGGGCTGCAGTTGTGATAAATGCAGTTATTGGGACATCAGTTGTTGGGGCTGCAGTTGTGGGGCTGCAGTTGTGGGAGCTGCAGTTGTTGGGGCTGCAGTTGTGGGGGGCCGCAGTTGTTGGGGCTGCAGGGTTGGGAGTCGCAGTTGTGGGAGCTGCAGTTGTTGGGGCCGCAGTTGTTGTGGCTGCAGTTGTCGGAGCGGCGGTGGTGGGAGCTGCAGTTGTTGGGGGCCGCAGTTGTGATAGCTGCAGTTATTGGGGGCTGCAGTTGTTGGGGGCTGCAGTTGTGGGGGCCACAGTTGTTGGAGTTGCAGTGGTGGGAGCTGCAGTTGTGGTAGCGGCAGTGGTGGGAGCGGTAGTTGTTGGGGCTGCAGTTGTGGGAGCTGCAGTTGTGGGGGCTACAGTTGTTGGAGCTGCAGTTGTTGGGGCTCCAGTTGTGGGGGCTGCAGTTGTGGGAGCTGCAGTTGTGGGAGCGGAAGTTGTTGGGGCTGCAGTAGTGGGGGCTGCAGTTGTGTGGCCTGCAGTTGTGGGGGCTGCAGTTGTGGGAGCTGCAGTTGTTGGGGCTGCAGTGGTTGGAGCTGCAGTTGTTGGAGCTGCAGTTGTGGGGGCTGCAGTTGTTGGAGTTGCAGTTGTGGGGGCTACAGTTGTGGGAGCTGCAGTTGTTGTGGCTGCATTTGTGGGAGCTGCAGTGGTGGGAGAGGCAGTTGTTGGAGCTGCAGTTGTTGGGGGTGCAGTTGATGGAGCTTGAGCTGTGGGGGCTGCAGTTGTGGGGGCTGCAGTTGTTGTGGCTGCAGTTGTGGGAGCCGCAGTTGTGGGAGCAGCAGTTGTGGGGGCCGCAGTTGTTGGGGCTGCAGGGTTGGGAGTCGCAGTTGTGGGAGCTGCAGTTGTTGGGGCCGCAGTTGTTGTGGCTGCAGTTGTCGGAGCGGCAGTGGTGGGAGCTGCAGTTGTTGGGGCCGCAGTTGTGATAGCTGCAGTTATTGGGGCTGCAGTTGTTGGGGCTGCAGTTGTGGGGGCCACAGTTGTTGGAGCTGCCGTGGTGGGAGCTGCAGTTGTGGGAGCGGCAGTGGTGGGAGCGGTAGTTGTTGGGGCTGCAGTTGTGGGAGCTGCAGTTGTTGGGGCTCCAGTTGTGGGGGCTGCAGTTGTAGGAGCTGCAGTTGTGGGATCGGAAGTTGTGGGAGCTGCAGTTGTTGGGGCTGCAGTTGTGGGGGCCGCAGTTGTTGGGGCTGCAGTTGTGGGAGCAGCAGTTGTAGGAGCTGCAGTTCTTGGTGCCGCAGTTGTTGGGGCTGCAGTTGTAGGAGCTGCAGTTGTTGGGGCTGCAGTTGTGGGGGCCGCAGTTGTTGGGGGCTGCAAGTGGTGGGAGCTGCAGTGGTGGGAGTGGCAGTTGTGGGAGCGGCAGTTGTTGGGGCCGCAGTTGTTGGGGCTGCAGTTGTGATAGCTGCAGTTATTGGGGCTGCAGTTGTTGGGGGCTGCAGTTGTGGGGGCCACAGTTGTTGGAGTTGCAGTGGTGGGAGCTGCAGTTGTGGGAGCGGCAGTGGTGGGAGCGGTAGTTGTTGGGGCTGCAGTTGTGGGAGCTGCAGTTGTGGGGGCTACAGTTGTTGGAGCTGCAGTTGTTGGGGGCTCCAGTTGTGGGGGGCTGCAGTTGTGGGAGCTGCAGTTGTGGGAGCGGAAGTTGTTGGGGCTGCAGTTGTGGGGGGCTGCAGTTGTGGGAGCTGCAGTTGTTGGGGCTGCAGTGGTTGGAGCTGCAGTTGTTGGAGCTGCAGTTGTGGGGGGCTGCAGTTGTTGGGGCTGCAGTTGTTGGAGTTGCAGTTGTGAGGGCTACAGTTGTGGGAGCTGCAGTTGTTGTGGCTGCATTTGTGGGAGCTGCAGCGGTGGGAGAGGCAGTTGTTGGAGCTGCAGTTTGTTGGGGGTGCAGTTGATGGAGCTTGAGTTGTGGGGGCTGCAGTTGTGGGGGCTGCAGTTGTTGTGGCTGCAGTTGTGGGAGCCGCAGTTGTGGGAGCAGCAGTTGTGGGGGCCGCAGTTGTTTGGGCTGCAGGGTTGGGAGTCACAGTTGTGGGAGCTGCAGTTGTTGGGGGCCGCAGTTGTTGTGGCTGCAGTTGTCGGAGCGGCAGTGGTGGGAGCTGCAGTTGTTGGGGCCGCAGTTGTGATAGCTGCAGTTATTGGGGCTGCAGTTGTTGGGGCTGCAGTTGTGGGGGCCACAGTTGTTGGAGCTGCCGTGGTGGGAGCTGCAGTTGTGGGAGCGGCAGTGGTGGGAGCGGTAGTTGTTGGGGCTGCAGTTGTGGGAGCTGCAGTTGTTGGGGCTCCAGTTGTGGGGGCTGAAGTTGTGGGAGCTGCAGTTGTGGGATCGGAAGTTGTTGGGGCTGCAGTTGTGGGAGCTGCAGTTGTTGGGGCTGCAGTTGTGGGGGCCGCAGTTGTTGGGGCTGCAGTTGTGGGGGCCGCAGTTGTTGGGGCTGCAGTTGTGGGAGCGGCAGTTGTAGGAGCTGCAGTTCTTGGTGCCGCAGTTGTTGGGGGCTGCAGTTGTAGGAGCTGCAGTTGTTGGGGCTGCAGTTGTGGGGGCCGCAGTTGTTGGGGCTGCAGTGGTGGGAGCTGCAGTGGTGGGAGTGGCAGTTGTGGGAGCGGCAGTTGTTGGGGCCGCAGTTGTTGGGGCTGCAGTTGTGATAAATGCAGTTATTGGGGCATCAGTTGTTGGGGCTGCAGTTGTGGGGGCCACAGTTGTTGGGGCTGCAGAGGTGGGAGCTGCAGTTGTGGGAGCTGCAGTTATTGGGGCCGCAGTTGTTGGGGCTGCAGTTGTGATAGCTGCAGTTATTTGGGCTGCAGTTGTTGGGGCTGCAGTTGTGGGGGCTGCAGTTGTTGGGGCCGCAGTGATGGGAGCTGCAGTTGTTGGAGCTGTAGTTGTGGGGGCTGCAGTTGTTGGAGCTGCAGTTGTGGGAGCTGCAGTGGTGAGAGAGGCAGTTGTTGGGGCTGCAGTTGTTGGGGCTGCAGTTGTGGGTGCTGCAGTTGTGTGGCCTGCAGTTGTGGGGGCTGTAGTTGTGGGAGCTGCAGTTGTTGGGGCTGCAGTGGTGGGAGCTGCAGTTGTTGGAGCTGCAGTTGTGGGAGCTGCAGTGGTGAGAGAGGCAGTTGTTGGGGCTCCAGTTGTGGGGGACTGCAGTTGTGGGAGCTGCAGTTGTGGGAGCAGAAGTTGTTGGGGCTGCAGTTGTGGGAGCTGCAGTTGTTGGGGCTGGAGTTGTGGGGGCCGCAGTTGTTGGGTCTGCAGGGTTGGGAGTCGCAGTTGTGGGAGCTGCAGTTGTTGGGGCCGCAGTTGTTGTGGCTGCAGTTGTCGGAGCGGCGGTTGGTGGGAGCTGCAGTTGTTGGGGCCGCAGTTGTGATAGCTGCAGTTATTGGGGCTGCAGTTGTTGGGGCTGCAGTTGTGGGGGCCACAGTTGTTGGAGTTGCAGTGGTGGGAGCTTCAGTTGTGGGAGCGGCAGTGGTGGGAGCGGTAGTTGTTGGGGCTGCAGTTGTAGGAGCTGCAGTTGTGGGGGCTACAGTTGTTGGAGCTGCAGTTGTTGGGGCTCCAGTTGTGGGAGCTGCAGTTGTGGGAGCGGAAGTTGTTGGGGCTGCAGTTGTGGGAGCTGCAGTTGTGGGGGCTGCAGTTGTTGGGAGTGCAGTTGTGGGGGCAGCAGTTGTTGGGGCTGCAGTGGTGGGAGCTGCAGTTGTGGGAGCGGCAGTTGTCGGAGCTGCAGTTCTTGGTGCCGCAGTTGTTGGGGCTGCAGTTGTAGGAGCTGCAGTTGTTGGGGCTGCAGTTGTGGGGGCCGCAGTTGTTGGGGCTGCAGTGGTGGGAGCTGCAGTGGTGGGAGCGGCAGTTGTTGGGGCCGCAGTTGTTGGGGCTGCAGTTGTGATAGCTGCAGTTATTGGGGCATCAGTTGTTGGGGCTGCAGTTGTGGGGGCCAAAGTTGTTGGGGCTGCAGAGGTGGGAGCTGCAGTTGTGGGAGCTGCAGATATTGGGTTAGCAGTTGTTGGGGCTGCAGTTGTGATAGCTGCAGTTATTTGGGCTGCAGTTGTAGGAGCTGCAGTTCTTGGTGCCGCAATTGTTGGGGCTGCAGTCGTAGGAGCTGCAGTTGTTGGAGCTGCAGTTGTGGGGGCTGCAGTTGTTGGAGCTGCAGTTGTGGGAGCTGCAGTGGTGAGAGAGGCAGTTGTTGGGGCTGCAGTTGTGGGGGCTGCAGTTGTGGGAGCTGCAGTTGTGGGAGCTGCAGTTGTTGGGGCTGCAGTGGTGGGAGCTGCAGTTGTTGGAGCTGCAGTTGTGGGGGCTGCAGTTGTTGGAGCTGCAGTTGTGGGAGCTGCAGTGGTGGGAGAGGCAGTTGTTGGGGCTGCAGTTGTGGGGGCTGCAGTTGTGGGAGCTGCAGTTGTGGGAGCTGCAGTTGTTGGGGCTGCAGTTGTGGGAGCTGCAGTTGTGGGAGCTGCAGTGGTGAGAGAGGCAGTTGTTGGGGCTGCAGTTGTGGGAGCTGCAGTTGTGGGAGCTGCAGTTGTGGGGGCTGCAGTTGTTGGGGCTGCAGTTGTGGGGGCTGCAGTTGTTGGGGCCGCAGTGGTGGGAGCTGCAGTTGTTGGAGCTGCAGTTGTGGGGGCTGCAGTTGTTGGAGCTGCAGTTGTGGGAGCTGCAGTTGTGGGGCTGCAGTTGTTGGGGCTGCAGTTGTTGGAGTTGCAGTTGTGGGGGCTACAGTTGTGGGAGCTGCAGTTGTTGTGGCTGCATTTGTGGGAGCTGCAGTGGTGGAGAGGCAGTTGTTGGAGCTGCAGTTGTTGGGGGTGCAGTTGATGGAGCTTGAGTTGTGGGGGCTGCAGTTGTGGGGGCTGCAGTTGTTGTGGCTGCAGTTGTGGGAGCCGCAGTTGTGGGAGCAGCAGTTGTGGGGGCCGCAGTTGTTGGGGCTGCAGGGTTGGGAGTCACAGTTGTGGGAGCTGCAGTTGTTGGGGCCGCAGTTGTTGTGGCTGCAGTTGTCGGAGCGGCAGTGGTGGGAGCTGCAGTTGTTGGGGCCGCAGTTGTGATAGCTGCAGTTATTGGGGCTGCAGTTCTTGGGGCTGCAGTTGTGGGGGCCACAGTTGTTGGAGCTGCCGTGGTGGGAGCTGCAGTTGTGGGAGCGGCAAGTGGTGGGAGCGGTAGTTGTTGGGGCTGCAGTTGTGGGAGCTGCAGTTGTTGGGGCTCCAGTTGTGGGGGCTGAAGTTGTGGGAGCTGCAGTTGTGGGATCGGAATTGTTGGGGCTGCAGTTGTGGGAGCTGCAGTTGTTGGGGCTGCAGTTGTGGGGGCCGCAGTTGTTGGGGCTGCAATTGTGGGAGCGGCAGTTGTAGGAGCTGCAGTTCTTGGTGCCGCAGTTGTTGGGGCTGCAGTTGTAGGAGCTGCAGTTGTTGGGGCTGCAGTTGTGGGGGCCGCAGTTGTTGGGGCTGCAGTGGTGGGAGCTGCAGTGGTGGGAGTGGCAGTTGTGGGAGCGGCAGTTGTTGGGGCCGCAGTTGTTGGGGCTGCAGTTGTGATAAATGCAGTTATTGGGGCATCAGTTGTTGGGGCTGCAGTTGTGGGGGCCACAGTTGTTGGGGCTGCAGAGGTGGGAGCTGCAGTTGTGGGAGCTGCAGTTATTGGGGCCGCAGTTGTTGGGGCTGCAGTTGTGATAGCTGCAGTTATTTGGGCTGCAGTTGTTGGGGCTGCAGTTGTGGGGGCTGCAGTTGTTGGGGCCCGCAGTGATGGGAGCTGCAGTTGTTGGAGCTGTAGTTGTGGGGGCTGCAGTTGTTGGAGCTGCAGTTGTGGGAGCTGCAGTGGTGAGAGAGGCAGTTGTTGGGGCTGCAGTTGTTGGGGCCTGCAGTTGTGGGTGCTGCAGTTGTGTGGCCTGCAGTTGTGGGGGGCTGTAGTTGTGGGAGCTGCAGTTGTTGGGGCTGCAGTGGTGGGAGCTGCAGTTGTTGGAGCTGCAGTTGTGGGAGCTGCAGTGGTGAGAGAGGCAGTTGTTGGGGCTCCAGTTGTGGGGACTGCAGTTGTGGGAGCTGCAGTTGTGGGAGCAGAAGTTGTTGGGGCTGCAGTTGTGGGAGCTGCAGTTGTTGGGGCTGGAGTTGTGGGGGCCGCAGTTGTTGGGTCTGCAGGGTTGGGAGTCGCAGTTGTGGGAGCTGCAGTTGTTGGGGCCGCAGTTGTTGTGGCTGCAGTTGTCGGAGCGGCGGTGGTGGGAGCTGCAGTTGTTGGGCTGCAGTTGTGATAGCTGCAGTTATGGGGCTGCAGTTGTTGGGGCTGCAGTTGTGGGGGGGCCACAGTTGTTGGAGTTGCAGTGGTGGGCTGCAGTTGTGGGAGCGGCAGTGGTGGGAGCGGTAGTTGTTGGGGCTGCAGTTGTAGGAGCTGCAGTTGTGGGGGCTACAGTTGTTGGAGCTGCAGTTTGTTGGGGCTCCCGTTGTGGGAGCTGCAGTTGTGGGAGCGGAAGTTGTTGGGGCTGCAGTTGTGGGAGCTGCAGTTTGTGGGGGCTGCAGTTGTTGGGAGTGCAGTTGTGGGGGCAGCAGTTGTTGGGGCTGCAGTGGTGGGAGCTGCAGTTGTGGGAGCGCAGTTGTCGGAGCTGCAGTTCTTGGTGCCGCAGTTGTTGGGCTGCAGTTGTAGGAGCTGCAGTTGTTGGGGCTGCAGTTGTGGGGGCCGCAGTTGTTGGGGCTGCAGTGGTGGGAGCTGCAGTGGTGGGAGCTGCTGTTGTTGGGGATGCGGTGGTGGGAGCTGCAGTGGTGGGAGCAGCAGTGGTGGGAGAGGCAGTTGTTGGGGCTGCAATTGTGGGAGCCGCAGTTGTTGGGGCTGCAATGGTGGGAGCTGCAGTGGTGGGAGCAGCAGTTGTTTGGGCTTCAGTTGTGGGAGCCGCAGTTGTGGGAGCTGCAGTTGTTGGGGCCGCAGTTGTTGTGGCTGCAGTTGT
>CM025844.1:8742835-8857316 GCA_014673565.1 Sebastes schlegelii
GCTCCCACCAGCAGCACCCCAACAACTGCAGCTCCCACAACTACAGCCCCACAACTGCAGGCCACACAACTGCAGCACCCACAACTGCAGCCCCAACAACGCAGCCCCAACAACTGCCTCTCTCACCACTGCAGCTCCCACAACTGCAGCTCCAAAAACTGCAGCCCCCACAACTACAGCTCCAAACAACTGCAGCTCCCATCACTGCGGCCCCAACAACGCAGCCCACAACTGCAGCCCCAACAACTGCAGCCCAAATAACTGCAACTATCACAACTGCAGCCCCAACAACTGCGGCCCCCAAAACTGCAGCTCCCACAACTGCAGCTCCCACCTCTGCAGCCCCAACAACTGTGGCCCCCACAACTGCAGCCCCAACAACTGATGCCCCAATAACTGCATTTATCACAACTGGCAGCCCCCAACAACTGCGGCCCCAACAACTGCCGCTCCCCACAACTGCCACTCCCACCCACTGCAGCTCCCACCCACTGCAGCCCCAACAACTGCGGCCCCCACAAACTGCAGCCCCAACAACTGCAGCTCCTACAACTGCAGCCCCAACAACTGCGGCACCAAGAACTGCAGCTCCTACAACTGCCGCTCCCACAACTTGCAGCCCCAACAACTGCGGCCCCCCACAACTGCAGCCCCAACAACTGCAGCTCCCACAACTGCAGCCCCAACAATTTCCGATCCCACAACTGCAGCTCCCACAACTTCAGCCCCCACAACTGGAGCCCCAACAACTGCAGCTCCCACAACTGCAGCCCCAACAACTACCGCTCCCACCACTGCCGCTCCCACAACTGCAGCTCCCACCACGGCAGCTCCAACAACTGTGGCCCCCACAACTGCAGCCCCAAGAACTGCAGCCCCAATAACTGCAGCTATCACAACTGCGGCCCCAACAACTGCAGCTCCCACCACTGCCGCTCCGACAACTGCAGCCACAACAACTGCGGCCCCAACAACTGCAGCTCCCACAACTGTGACTCCCAACCCTGCAGCCCCAACAACTGCGGCCCCCACAACTGCTGCTCCCACAACTGCGGCTCCCACAACTGCAGCCACAACAACTGCAGCCCCCACAACTGCAGCCCCCACAACTCAAGCTCCATCAACTGCACCCCCAACAACTGCAGCTCCAACAACTGCCTCTCCCACCACTGCAGCTCCCACAAATGCAGCCACAACAACTGCAGCTCCCACAACTGTAGCCCCCACAACTGCAACTCCAACAACTGCAGCCCCAACAACTGCAGCCCCCACAACTGCAGCTCCCACAACTGCAGCTCCAACAACTGCAGCCCCCACAACTGCAGCTCCAACAACTGCAGCTCCCACCACTGCGGCCCCAACAACTGCAGCCCCCACAACTGCAGCCCCAACAACTGCAGCCCCCACAACTGTAGCTCCCACAACTGCAGCTCCCACAACTGCAGCCCCAACAACTGCCTCTCTCACCACTGCAGCTCCCACAACTGCAGCTCCCACAACTGCAGCCCCAACAACTGCAGCTCCCACAACTGCAGCTCCCACAACTGCAGCCCCCACAACTGCAGCCCCAACAACTGCCTCTCTCACCACTGCAGCTCCCACAACTGCAGCTCCAACAACTGCAGCCCCCACAACTGCAGCTCCAACAACTGCAGCTCCCACCACTGCAGCCCCAACAACTGCAGCTCCCACAACTGCAGCTCCCACAACTGCAGCCCCCACAACTGCAGCCCCAACAACTGCCTCTCTCACCACTGCAGCTCCCACAACTGCAGCTCCAACAACTGCAGCCCCCACAACTGCAGCTCCAACAACTGCAGCTCCTACGACTGCAGCCCCAACAATTGCGGCACCAAGAACTGCAGCTCCTACAACTGCAGCCCAAATAACTGCAGCTATCACAACTGCAGCCCCAACAACTGCTAACCCAATATCTGCAGCTCCCACAACTGCAGCTCCCACCTCTGCAGCCCCAACAACTTTGGCCCCCACAACTGCAGCCCCAACAACTGATGCCCCAATAACTGCAGCTATCACAACTGCAGCCCCAACAACTGCGGCCCCAACAAACTGCCGCTCCCACCACTGCAGCTCCCACCACTGCAGCCCCCAACAACTGCGGCCCCCACAACTGCAGCCCCAACAACTGCAGCTCCTACAACTGCAGCCCCAACAACTGCGGCACCAAGAACTGCAGCTCCGACAACTGCCGCTCCCACAACTGCAGCTCCCACCACTGCAGCCCCAACAACTGCTGCCCCCACAACTGCACTCCCAACAACTGCAGCCCCCACAACTGCAGCTCCCACAACTGCAGCCCCAACAACTTCCGCTCCCACAACTGCAGCTCCCACAACTGGAGCCCCAACAACTGCAGCTCCAACAACTGTAGCCCCCACAACTGCAGCTCCTACAACTGCAGCCCCAACAACTACCGCTCCCACCACTGCCGCTCCCACAACTGCAGCTCCCACCACTGCAACTCCAACAACTGTGGCCCCCACAACTGCAGCCCCAACAACTGCAGCCCCAATAACTGCAGCTATCACAACTGCGGCCCCAACAACTGCAGCTCCCACCACCGCCGCTCCGACAACTGCAGCCACAACAACTGCGGCCCCAACAACTGCAGCTCCCACAACTGCGACTCCCAACCCTGCAGACCCAACAACTGCGGCCCCCACAACTCCAGCCCCAACAACTGCAGCTCCCACAACTGCAGCCCCAACAACTTCTGCTCCCACAACTGCAGCTCCCACAACTGCAGTCCCCACAACTGGAGCCCCAACAACTGCCTCTCTCACCACTGCAGCTCCCACAACTGCAGCTCCAACAACTGCAGCTCCCACCACTGCAGCCCCAACAACTGCAGCTCCCACAACTACAGCCCCCACAACTGCAGGCCACACAACTGCAGCACCCACAACTGCAGCCCCAACAACTGCAGCCCCAACAACTGCCTCTCTCACCACTGCAGCTCCCACAACTGCAGCTCCAACAACTGCAGCCCCCACAACTACAGCTCCAACAACTGCAGCTCCCATCACTGCGGCCCCAACAACTGCAGCCCCCACAACTGCAGCCCCAACAACTGCAGCCCAAATAACTGCAGCTATCACAACTGCAGCCCCAACAACTGCGGCCCCAATAACTGCAGCTCCCACAACTGCAGCTCCCACCTCTGCAGCCCCAACAACTGTGGCCCCCACAACTGCAGCCCCAACAACTGATGCCCCAATAACTGCATTTATCACAACTGCAGCCCCAACAACTGCGGCCCCAACAACTGCCGCTCCCACAACTGCCACTCCCACCACTGCAGCTCCCACCACTGCAGCCCCAACAACTGCGGCCCCCACAACTGCAGCCCCAACAACTGCAGCTCCTACAACTGCAGCCCCAACAACTGCGGCACCAAGAACTGCAGCTCCTACAACTGCCGCTCCCACAACTGCAGCCCCAACAACTGGCCCCAAGCCCAACAACTGCGGCCCCCACAACTGCAGCCCCAACAACTGCAGCTCCCACAACTGCAGCCCCAACAACTTCCGATCCCACAACTGCAGCTCCCACAACTTCAGCCCCCACAACTGGAGCCCCAACAACTGCAGCTCCCACAACTGCAGCCCCAACAACTACCGCTCCCACCACTGCCGCTCCCACAACTGCAGCTCCCACCACGGCAGCTCCAACAACTGTGGCCCCCACAACTGCAGCCCCAACAACTGCAGCCCCAATAACTGCAGCTATCACAACTGCGGCCCCAACAACTGCAGCTCCCACCACTGCCGCTCCGACAACTGCAGCCACAACAACTGCGGCCCCAACAACTGCAGCTCCCACAACTGTGACTCCCAACCCTGCAGCCCCAACAACTGCGGCCCCCACAACTGCTGCTCCCACAACTGCGGCTCCCACAACTGCAGCCACAACAACTGCAGCCCCCACAACTGCAGCCCCCACAACTCAAGCTCCATCAACTGCACCCCCAACAACTGCAGCTCCAACAACTGCCTCTCCCACCACTGCAGCTCCCACAAATGCAGCCACAACAACTGCAGCTCCCACAACTGTAGCCCCCACAACTGCAACTCCAACAACTGCAGCCCCAACAACTGCAGCCCCCACAACTGCAGCTCCAACAACTGCAGCTCCAACCACTGCAGCCCCAACAACTGCAGCTCCCACAACTGCAGCCCCCACAACTGCAGCCCCCACAACTGCAGCCCCAACAACTTCCGCTCCCACAACTGCAGCTCCCACAACTGCAGCCCCCACAACTGGAGCCCCAACAACTGCAGCTCCAACAACTGTAGCCCCCACAACTGCAGCTCCCACAACTGCAGCCCCAACAACTACCGCTCCCACCACTGCCGCTCCCACAACTGCAGCTCCCACCACTGCAACTCCAACAACTGTGGCCCCCACAACTGCAGCCCCAACAACTGCAGCCCCAATAACTGCAGCTATCACAACTGCAGCCCCAACAACTGCGGCCCCAACAACTGCCGCTCCCACAACTGCCACTCCCACCACTGCAGCTCCCACCACTGCAGCCCCAACAACTGCGGCCCCCACAACTGCAGCCCCAACAACTGCAGCTCCTACAACTGCAGCCCCAACAACTGCGGCACCAAGAACTGCAGCTCCTACAACTGCCGCTCCCACAACTGCAGCCCCAACAACTGCGGCCCCCACAACTGCAGCCCCAACAACTGCAGCTCCCACAACTGCAGCCCCAACAACTTCCGATCCCACAACTGCAGCTCCCACAACTGCAGCCCCCACAACTGGAGCCCCAACAACTGCAGCTCCCACAACTGCAGCCCCAACAACTACCGCTCCCACCACTGCCGCTCCCACAACTGCAGCTCCCACCACGGCAGCTCCAACAACTGTGGCCCCCACAACTGCAGCCCCAACAACTGCAGCCCCAATAACTGCAGCTATCACAACTGCGGCCCCAACAACTGCAGCTCCCACCACTGCCGCTCCGACAACTGCAGCCACAACAACTGCGGCCCCAACAACTGCAGCTCCCACAACTGCGACTCCCAACCCTGCAGCCCCAACAACTGCGGCCCCCACAACTGCTGCTCCCACAACTGCGGCTCCCACAACTGCAGCCACAACAACTGCAGCCCCCACAACTGCAGCCCCCACAGCTCAAGCTCCATCAACTGCACCCCCAACAACTGCAGCTCCAACAACTGCCTCTCCCACCACTGCAGCTCCCACAAATGCAGCCACAACAACTGCAGCTCCCACAACTGTAGCCCCCACAACTGCAACTCCAACAACTGCAGCCCCAACAACTGCAGCCCCCACAACTGCAGCTCCAACAACTGCAGCTCCAACCACTGCAGCCCCAACAACTGCAGCTCCCACAACTGCAGCCCCCACAACTGCAGGCCACACAACTGCAGCCCCCACAACTGCAGCCCCAACAACTTCCGCTCCCACAACTGCAGCTCCCACAACTGCAGCCCCCACAACTGGAGCCCCAACAACTGCAGCTCCAACAACTGTAGCCCCCACAACTGCAGCTCCCACAACTGCAGCCCCAACAACTACCGCTCCCACCACTGCCGCTCCCACAACTGCAGCTCCCACCACTGCAACTCCAACAACTGTGGCCCCCACAACTGCAGCCCCAACAACTGCAGCCCCAATAACTGCAGCTATCACAACTGCGGCCCCAACAACTGCAGCTCCCACCACCGCCGCTCCGACAACTGCAGCCACAACAACTGCGGCCCCAACAACTGCAGCTCCCACAACTGCGACTCCCAACCCTGCAGCCCCAACAACTGCGGCCCCCACAACTGCAGCCCCAACAACTGCAGCTCCCACAACTGCAGCCCCAACAACTTCTGCTCCCACAACTGCAGCTCCCACAACTGCAGCCCCCACAACTGGAGCCCTAACAAATGCAGCCCCAACAACTGCCTCTCTCACCACTGCAGCTCCCACAACTGCAGCTCCAACAACTGCAGCCCCCACAACTACAGCTCCAACAACTGCAGCTCCCATCACTGCTGCCCCAACAACTGCAGCCCCCACAACTGCAGCCCCAACAACTGCAGCCCAAATAACTGCAGCTATCACAACTGCAGCCCCAACAACTGTGGCCCCAATAACTGCAGCTCCCACAACTGTAGCTCCCACCTCTGCAGCCCCAACAACTGTGGCCCCCCACAACTGCAGCCCCAACAACTGATGTCCCAATAACTGCATTTATCACAACTGCAGCCCCAACAACTGCGGCCCCAACAACTGCCGCTCCCACAACTGCCACTCCCACCACTGCAGCTCCCACCACTGCAGCCCCAACAACTGCGGCCCCCACAACTGCAGCCCCAACAACTGCAGCTCCTACAACTGCAGCCCCAACAACTGCAGCACCAAGAACTGCAGCTCCTACAACTGCCGCTCCCACAACTGCAGCCCCAACAACTGCGGCCCCCACAACTGCAGCCCCAACAACTGCAGCTCCCACAACTGCAGCTCCCACCTCTGCAGCCCCAACAACTGTGGCCTCCACAACTGCAGCCCCAACAACTGATGCCCCATTAACTGCAGCTATCACAACTGCAGCCCCAACAACTGCGGCCCCAACAACTGCCGCTCCCACAACTGCAGCCCCAACAACTGCAGCCCCAACAACTGCGGCCCCCACAACTGCAGCCCCAACAACTGCAGCTCCTACAACTGCAGCCCCAACAACTGCGGCACCAAGAACTGCAGCTCCTACAACTGCCGCTCCCACAACTGCAGCTCCCACCACTGCAGCCCCAACAACTGCGGCCCCCACAACTGCAGCCCCAACAACTGCAGCTCCCACAACTGCAGCCCCAACAACTGCAGCTCCCACAACTGCAGCTCCCACAACTGCAGCCCCCACAACTGGAGCCCCAACAACTGCAGCCCCAACAACTGCCTCTCTCACCACTGCAGCTCCCACAACTGCAGCTCCAACAACTGCAGCCCCAACAACTGCAGCCCCCACAACTGCAGCTCCAACAACTGCAGCTCCAACAACTGCAGCTCCCACCACTGCAGCCCCAACAACTGCAGCTCCCACAACTACAGCCCCCACAACTGCAGGCCACACAACTGCAGCACCCACAACTGCAGCCCCAACAACTGCAGCTCCCACAACTGCAGCCCCAACAACTGCAGCCCCAACAACTGCAGCCCCAACAACTGCCTCTCTCACCACTGCAGCTCCCACAACTGCAGCTCCAACAACTGCAGCCCCCACAACTGCAGCTCCAACAACTGCAGCTCCTACCACTGCGGCCCCAACAACTGCAACCCCAACAACTGCGGCCCCAATAACTGCAGCTCCCATAACTGCAGCTCCCACCTCTGCAGCCCCAACAACTGATGCCCCAATAACTGCAGCTATCACAACTGCAGCCCCAACAACTGCGGCCCCAACAACTGCCGCTCCCACAACTGCCGCTCCCACCACTGCAGCTCCCACCACTGCAGCCCCAACAACTGCGGCCCCCACAACTGCAGCCCCTACAACTGCAGCCCCAACAACTGTGGCACCAAGAACTGCAGCTCCCACAACTGCAGCCCCAACAACTGCAGCTCCCACAACTGCAGCCCCAACAACTTCCGCTCCAACAGCTGTAGCCCCCACAACTGCAGCCCCAACAACTACCGCTCCCACCACTGCCGCTCCCACAACTGCAGCTCCCACCACTGCAGCTCCAACAACTGTGGCCCCCACAACTGCAGCCCCAACAACTGCAGCCCCAATAACTGCAGCTATCACAACTGCGGCCCCAACAACTGCAGCTCCCACCACTGCCGCTCCGACAACTGCAGCCACAACAACTGCGGCCCCAACAACTGCAGCTCCCACAACTGCGACTCCCAACCCAGCAGCCCCAACAACTGCGGCCCCCACAACTGCGGCTCCCACAACTGCAGCACCAACAACTGCAGCTCCCACCACTGCAGCCCCAACAACTGTAGCTCCCACAACTGCAGCTCCAACAACTGTAGCTCCCACAACTGCAGCCCCAACAACTGCTGCAACTACAACTACAACCACAACCACAACAACCACCACATCAGTAACGACAACTGCTGAGGCAGTCACAACAAGGCGATTGATTTTCAGATCTGTTGGAGAGACATTTACAAGTGACTTGCAGAATCCATCATCTGCAGCGTTTATAAGTCGAGCCTCAATAATAAAGTCGATGGTAAGTCACTATCTTAGAGTGAAGTCTAACAAAATCTATGCATTTTAATTAATTGGAAACATTTTACTTAATATCTATAATTTCACAGTATTTCTGCAATATGCCATTTTATCTTTTCATATGTGCATTCATCATTCTTCTTTGTAAACACTTTTTTATGGTTTTCACCCAAAATACTCACATATTAAATTTCCCATCAGAGTTTGGTGGAGCTAGATTGTATAAATAAAATCCCTCAAAGTATTTTTTGTATTTTGTCTAATAAACGCTAGATTGTTTCTCGTTTCACAGTGCATGGAAACTGGAGGATGGCATTTCATTCCTGGTTTTAGTTTTCAAAGAAAAAACGATGTAACTCATTCTTCCATATACAGTAAATAGGACAAAGATAAATTATTTTGCAGTCACTGAAGAAATTGGAATAGTGTCATTAGTTATTGTAAATTAAATACCACAATGAAAAAGACAATGCACAAGTGAAGAAGCACAAGCCAATAAAATAAATGTACTACAAATGATTTGCTTGTATTTCTGCAGCTTGAACCTTTCTACCAAGAAGCATTTACTTCATTCCGCACATTGACAGTGATTTCTTTCAGGTAATTTGATAATGTTATAATGATAGAATCTTAAGAGTATTGGTCATAAATTCATACGAGTAAAACAATATTTTTTGGTAATTCCTCTTGCAGTAATGGCTCAATCATCAACAATGTGGACCTTGGATTTTCATCCACATCTGTTCCTAATGGCAGTCAGATCGGAGATGTTTTGGTTGGAGCAGCTTCGAACATCACAGCCTTCAACATTGACACCACCTCCATTTCTGTGGATGCTACACGTAAGCAATATTGAATACTACCTCATCAAAAATTTTAAATATTACAGATTTGTTTTTTATTTGTTAAAGCAATGTCTGGTTTCCTTTTCTCACAACTGCGGCTCCCACAACTGCAGCCCCAACAACTGCGGCCCCAACAACTGCAGCTCCAACAACTGCAGCTCCCACAACTGCGGCTCCCACAACTGAAGCCCCAACAACTGCTGCTCCCACCACTGCAGCTCCCACCATTGCAGCCCCAACAACTGCGGCTCCCACAACTGCAGCCCCAACAACTGCCTCTCCCACCACTGCATCCCCCACAACTGCAGCCCCAACGACTGCCGCTCCCACCACTGCCGCTCCCACCACTGCAGCTCCCACCACTGCATCCCCAACAACAGCAGCTCCCACAACTGCAGCTCCCACAACTGCAGCCCCAACAACTGCAGCTATCACAACTGCAGCCCCAATAATTGCGGCCCCAACAACTACAGCCCCAACAACTGCAGATCCCACAACTGCAGCTATCACAACTGCAGCCACAACAACTGCGGCCCCAACAACTGCAGCTCCCACAACTGCGGCTCCCACAACTGAAGCCCAAACAACTGCTGCTCCCACCACTGCAGCTCCCACCATTGCAGCCCCAACAACTGCGGCTCCCACAATTGCAGCCCCAACAACTGCCTCTCCCACCACTGCTGCTCCCACCACTGCAGCTCCCACCACTGCATCCCCAACAACAGCAGCTCCCACAACTGCAGCTCCCACAACTGCAGCCACAACAACTGCGGCCCCAACAACTGCAGCTCCAACAACTGCAGCTCCCACAACTGCGGCTCCCACAACTGAAGCCCCAACAACTGCTGCTCCCACCACTGCAGCTCCCACCATTGCAGCCCCAACAACTGCGGCTCCCACAACTGCAGCCCCAACAACTGCCTCTCCCACCACTGCCGCTCCCACCACTGCAGCTCCCACAACTGCAGCCCCAACAACTGCAGTTATCACAACTGCAGCACCAACAATTGCGGCCCCAACAACTACAGCCCCAACAACTGCAGATCCCACAACTGCAGCCCCAACAACTGCAACTCCAACAACTGCAGCCCCCACAACTGCAGCTCCCACAACTGCAGCCCCAACAACTGCAGCCCCCACAACTGCTGCTCCTACCACTGCCGCTCCCACAACTGCAGCTCTCAACACTGCAGCCCTCACAACTGCAGCCCCAACAACTGCAGCCCCAACAACTGCCGCTCCCACAACTGCAGCAACCACCACTGCGGCCCCGACAACTGAGGCCCCCACAACTGCAGCCCCCACAACTGCAGCTCCAACAACTGCGGCCCCCACAACTGCAGCCCCAACAACTGCAGCTCTCACAACTGCAGCCCCAACAACTGCAGCTCCAACAACTGCCGCCCAAACAACTGCAGCCCCAACAACTGCAGCCCCCACAACTGCTGCTCCCACCACTGCCGCTTCCACAACTGCAGCTCCCAACACTGCAGCCTCAACAACTGCGCCCCCCACAACTGCAGCCCAAACAACTGCCGCTCCCACAACTACAGGTCCCACCACTGCGGCCCCGACAACTGCAGCCGCAACAACTGCGGCCCCCACCACTGCGATCCCAACAAATAGTGCGTCAACTACAACTGAAGGTTCAACAACAACTGGTGGACCAACGACAACATCTGGAGGTTCAACAACAACTGGTGGGTCAACTACAACTGGAGATTCAACAACAAGTGGATCGACTACAACAACTGTAGGTTCAACAACAATTGGTGCATCAACTACAATTGAAGGTTCAACGACAACTACTGTTACTACTACTACTGAAGCTCCCCCACCAGTTGTGGTTCTCCGAGCAACCTTGGTACAACCATTTGTAGAAGAACTCGCTGATAAAAACAGTAGAGAATTCAAGACTCTTGAAGCACAAGTTGTAGCAGTGGTTAGTACTCATTCTCATTATTTTTCTGTGTATTGAGTGAGTTTCCATTTTTTCATATCATTTGGAGAATACTGTATCTTTATTTCATTTATATATTTTTTTTTTGCTTCATTCCCACAGTATGATGTCATCTACAGGACTCGATTTGGTTTTCTTTTCATCCGCACTTTTGTCATAGAGTTCAGGTAACATTTAAAATTTTGAGAGTCCAACTGACTTTGTTTTACTTTCTGGGTTCTGGACATCAATATTATAATTTTGAAACCTAATAAGGACAAAATAATATTAATAATTATACATATGCATAAGTTGTCATGGTTAATATAATTTGATCAAGATGTGTGCTTTTATGATGCAGACGAGCTGTGGCCAGAACACGAATAGAAAATACTCTAGCAGAGGTCGGGATTGAGTTCAATCAAACGGCTTCACCTGAAGAAATCCCACAGGCCAATGTTGTTGCAGAAACCTTAGTCAACGCTGTGTCTAACCCCAACAATACCTTTAACCTCACAATTGATACCAACACCATTGAAGCAATTCGTAAGTAAACACTAGCCCTACATTTCACTCTAGTGGTTGCTAGAGCAGGAAAATATACCCAATGTTATTTGTAATTGATCTATCACGGTCTGTGAGTGCGTGTGTATTCATTTTTATTTTTAGGTGAACCACAGTAAACTACTAAACTACTGCATGAATTCTGATATACTCCAGAATTTCATCTGAAAATAAACATCCTAATTTCATGTTCTACTCCAATTAAGGATGGGGTTTCAATCATCCTCTTTCACTGCCATTTCCATGACTGACCTTACTATCAAAGTTTATCATGGATTTCTTTCCTGATCCATTTTAGACAAATTGCTGGGTCGACAAAGAGCATACACAATCACAATTACCATGAAGTCCACTGTGACAAACATTAGCATGTCTACTTAAACTGTGACTTGCCATATATAGACTAATGTTGTGATGTGTATGCTTGTTCAAAAGAAGGTCCTTTGACTACCATAATTATTTTTTTCCATATTTCTTCAAATTGTTCCATATCTGTTTTTTACAGAAAGAAACGTCACAACTGTAGCACCCTCTTTAAATACAACTACTGCAATCTCACCTGCTGCAAATACAACTACCAGTGCTGCAACTACAGCTACAACTACTGCAACCACAGCTACCAGTGCTGCAAATACAACTACCAGTGCTGCAACTACAGCTACCAGTGCTGCAAATACAACTACAACTGCTGCAACTACAACTACAACCACAACCACAACAACTACTACAACCACCACATTAGTAACGACAACTGCTGAGGCAGTCACAACAAGGCGATTGATTTTCAGATCTGCTGGAGAGACATTTACAAGTGACTTGCAGAATCCATCATCTGCAGCGTTTATAAGTCGAGCCTCAATAATAAAGTCGACGGTAAGTCACTATCTTAGAGTGAAGTCTAACAAAATCTATGCATTTTAATTAATTGGAAACATTTTACTTAATATCTATAATTTCACAGTACGTCTGCAATATGCCATCTTATCTTTTCATATGTGCATTCATCATTCTTCTTTGTAAACACTTTATTATGATTTTCACCCAAAATACTCACATATTAAATTTCCCATCAGAGTTTGGTGGAGCTAGATTGTATAAATAAAATCCCTCAAAGTATTTTTTGTATTTTGTCTAATAGACGCTAGATTGTTTCTCGTTTCACAGTGAATGGAAACTGGAGGATGGCATTTCATTCCTGGTGTTGAGTTTTCAAAGAAAAAAACGATGTAACTCATTCTTCCATATACAGTAAATAGGACACAGATAAATTATTTTGCAGTCACTGAAGAAATTGGAATAGTGTCATTAGTTATTGTAAATTAAATACCACAGTGAAAAAGACAATGCACAAGTGAAGAAGCACAAGCCAATAAAATAAATGTACTACAAATGATTTGCTTGTATTTCTGCAGCTTGAACCTTTCTACCAAGAAGCATTTCCTTCATTCCGCACATTGACGGTGCTTTTTTTCAGGTAATTTGATAATGTTATAATGATAGAATCTTAAGAATATTGGTCATATATTCATACGAATAATACAATATTTTTTGGTAATTCCATTTGCAGTAATGGCTCAATCATCAACAATGTGGACCTTGGATTTTCATCCACATCTGTTCCTAATGGCACTCAGATCGGAGATGTTTTGGTCGGAGCAGCTTCGAACATCACAGCCTTCAACATTGACACCACCTCCATTTCTGTCGATGGCACACGTAAGCAATATTGAATACTACCTCATCAAAAATTTTAAATATTACAGATTTGTTTTTTATTTGTTAAAGCAATGTCTGGTTTCCTTTTCTCAACATTTACAGAAGTTTCAAGTGGAGTAAGCCACAAGATCAGTCTCATCACGGCATCCTTCCTTGTGCTGCTGTCATGGCTACTGTCAAGCCAGCAATAGTGCAGGGGTTATGTCCATGTGAAATAAGACTTATATTACTGATATGAAAAAGAACTTTGTTCTCATTAAGTATCCAAGAGAACTATGACATGTCTTGGAAAGAACTTCCAGATATTAAAGGGGACATATCATGCTCATTTTCAGGTTCATACTTGTATTTTAGATTTCTACTAGAACATATTTATATGCTTAAATGTTCGAAAAACACATTATTTTTCTCAAACTGTCTGTCTGAATATACCTGTATTCACCCTCTGTCTGAAACACTCCATTTTAGCACCTGTCTCTTTAAGCCCCACTCCAGAAAAAGCCCTGTCTGCTCTGATTGGCTTGCGAAAAATATATGGCGTACTTTTGCAAAGGTACTTCTCAAGCCATGGGTGGAGATACTCAGATGGGGGGTGGTATACTGTAAGCTAATGAGCCTGTATGTGACATAGGAAGGGGAGCCAAATGTGAATGGCTTTTTGAATCACTTTTGCCCACAAAAAACTGACTGGGTTGTCTTATTTCACAGTTTGTGGGTGGGTAGGCACTCCAGGTAGCCAAAAGTATCTGGTCTATAGCACAAGCACTGAAAAAGTAACTTTTTTCATGATATGTTCCCTTTAAATTCAAAGTTGCGATGACCACACACATTGATAATGTGTGTCAATTGCAAAGTCACGTCTATTCTATTCTTTTCTATTCTTGATAGCACAGACCTTTACTAGAACTTTTCCTTATTTCCCTGTTTGACGTCCCAGAAAGCCCATCCATGAGACAACTTTAAGCATCTGGACCACTGAAACAAAACAAGTTATCAATGTAATTAATGGCGTAAAAATTGAGAGTAATGACAATTGAAACCTTGTTTATCAGACACACCACACATAAAGCTTTCTCCATGTTCAAACACAATTTTAACTTATTGTGCTATAATAACATAGTTTAGAATCAGTAACATTTATATTGAACATAATGCCCTTCATGATTATCCAGTCACTTTTCTTATTTATATGTATTTATATTATCATACATATGTGTATTCTGTGATTCTGTGTACGATTTGAATAAAAAAGACTAGGTCTTATCGATGATCAGAATACAAGAAATGTCTATACTATATTGTTATACGTTTTTACCATCTAAAGCATACAAAAAAGTGTATCACATTATATTGAAGATGCATCCATTAAAGGTACTGAAGATATGATCAAACCCTGTCTTATTATTTCCTAAAACTTACTTTTACTATTATTACTACTTTCATCTATTCTCAAAAGTTATTCAGGTTTGTTCAGGAAGAAAATAGCAGCACATACTGTAGTTTCCCAATGACCCTGGATCTTGAGCATAGACTAAAACGTAAACATAGTCACATGATGTCACCCATTGGTTTGTGGACTACGGTTTTGAGGCTTCGAGTGCGGCATTTTGGCCGTCGCCAACTTGGTTTTTTATCCACTACCATCTTGTTTTTTGGAACCAGAGTGACAGGAGAGGCTGGAGCTATTGGTACCTTGAAGTGAAACTCCTGAGCTCAGATTTACAACAGCAATATTAACGTTAATGTCGGCATCCAGAAGCAACAGAGGCTAACATTTTAGCAAGCTAGCAAGCAGGTAACATAATGCAGGAAATGCAAAGGCATAATGACAGAGGAAAAAGATTAGGCAGTTGGGAATATCAACATTTTCCTCAGACATATTATAAAATTACGAAGAAAAACAATACACAACTAAAATTACAATATATTCACTTATTATGCACCAAAAAATTAACTTCCGTGGCCTCCGCCATTTCTGACAACGTCTAAAAAACACGTCACAATTCGTAATTTCTGAGCTTTCAGAAACTTTCCACTTACGAGGTCGTGAATACCACAAGAGGGGGGCATTCATATGGACTCTTCTCGTGAACACGACCTCATTTGAAGGCACCATAAGTACAACCGAACGCTGAACAAGACATTTTTAGGCGACCAAAATATTACAATTAACTTTCATGAACTTAAAACAAACTGTGAAAGGGTTAAAGTTCTAAGACGAAAACACGGACAATACCCGAACTGGACAACGCTGTGGTTACAACCTGTCAATCACAAGGCATCCTCGCCCTAAAGCATACCCTGCTTTATAGGCCCTTTTCACAGCAGCCATTTTGACATGTCATTGCAGGGTAAACGCAGGTGTTATTGACAAAATGAATTATTGTCCCATTCTATTTAGGGTGTCACAGCAATTCCAGTGACAATACCAGGGCCCTAGCCCACCTAAATGGAACGGGGCCACTGAACAACAAATAAATCTGTGCAATATTAATACAAAGGAATGTGACACATTTATCTATGCAATATATCCTTGATGCAAAATACACCTCAAGTGCAACTTGTTTAAATTTTATTTATTACATCTACCCTACCTATTTTAGAAGTGCAATTACCTCTGTTTACATTACATCTATTTTTTATTAAATATTTCATACTTCTAGTGTAACACTTCTGCTTATATTTATTTATTACATCTACTTTACCTATTTTATTCACTTTATAACTATGTGTGTTTTACCTGTTATATGTTTTATCTGCCTCGTCTTGTCAAGTATTTGTTTTTAAAGCACTGATCAGAAGTGGCAACTTTGAATCTCGTTGTATTTAATACAATGACAATAAAGCTTTCTTTTCTATTCTATTCTATTCATAATTATAATTAAAATGAATTACACCTGTGTTTACCCTGCACTAACGTGTTAAAATGGCTGCTGTGAAAAGAGCCTATTGTCTATTGTACTCTAAATGGGACCATAATTGACTAAATGAACATCATGCTGTATTGAATAAGACTTGAATTTTGCGATTAAGACCATAAACTCATGTTTACAATGTTTACTGAGGTAATAAATCAAGTGAGAAGTAGGCTCATTTTTCATAGACTTCTATATTTACAGACTTGTTTTTGCAATCAGAGGAGTCACCCCCTTCTGGCTATTAGAAAGAATGCAAGTTTAAGGTACTTCAGCATTGGCTTCACTTCTCAGACACAGAGGTTGCCGCCTGGTCTTGACGAACAGTTCCCATTAAGGCTACTTTATACCAAAGAAATAGTCCCGGTTGTCAGCTTGTTCTGTGGATGACAGTAATAATCCTTTTCGAAAGACATGTTGATTCCTTAATTGCAACATTTCAATGCTGTTAGCACCACAAGCTAAATTTTGTTAATCTGCGTACAATATAATGGCGTAAAGGCAGAAATCTCAAATAAGTCAGTAACTATTGTTCAGTCAGCCAACTCACAAGGATTGAACGTACAATATGTACAGCGCTGATATTTGCTCAGCTCAGCAGGGAGTGACAATGACAACTCCCCCCTAAAATGTAGACTCAGAGCCATCAGGTGGATGCGGAGGAGGGAATTTATTTTTTCCAAAATGCCTGTAGTATTCCGAGACAAATAACAGAGCTAACTCAGGTATAACATCACAACCAATGTTAATATTTTATTTGTCTCATGATTCACCATCTAGTTAAAATAATGTATCTGTTAACTGTGGGTTTTCTTTTCATTCTGTCATTTCCCCTTTTACCTGTATCATAGATAATAATATTTAGGATGTAGTGTCTTTCAACAATAAACACACTTAAATGATCTATTATCACTTTTACTATATATCTATATAAATATTATCTACTGTCAGCAGAGCAGCACATTTTACAAAGGAAGCACAAACTATAATATTAGACAAATAGAAGTTAAACACATAGTCCAGACTAAAATTAACACAACTGAAGCTGCCAAATGCAGGAGGTACAGCTGGCAAAAGATTAAATTGACGATGTGTGAATGTGTAAATTAACATTCTTATTGATTTAACGGAACACTCAAAAGTCAGATATAGTCATCTAGATGGGGCAATGATATTATAAACAGCTTTCAGAATTTAAAAGATGATTAGATTACACTTCATTATGGCCTTTGACAAGGACATGGCATATGTGACTATTTCAGCCTTCTTTCAGCTGCGTCCCCGTCTCCGGCAGTGTGAAACGGATTTGAGAGCAAGTAAAAAAAAATATTAAAAAAAATTATTCAAAGCAGTAAGCACCAACAGCATACAGCCAGCTTTCCTTCCTGCATTTGTCAGTTTAAACTGCGTTGCTTTTAGCCTGGATTATGACTTTAACTTCCTTGTATTTTTGTAATATCATATCATACGATCTGCGCACTGAGCTCCGATTGATCAGTAGGCGGTGCTTTTATATCAGTTGCTCTCTTATCTGGAACATAACCTGCTCCGGAGCGGGTTAGGTGAGAAACATATGTTACCATGGTAATCTACCCCGATAAGAGGTGAACCACCGTCGTAGGACAGAAAACCCAGGGTTAACCCTGAAGTGTCAGGTTATTGCAGTTATGAAATTACCCCGCTAACCCCAAATCCTGCTTTGTAGTACAGGCTTCAGTAGCAAGCACTGTTGCTACTGCTAGCTACAGTAGCTAGGAAGCTGATGGACTCACGCAGGTGACTCAGGCAAGTGTGAATTTAAGCAAAAGCTTAAAAAAACTTGAATAAATTCATCATTTTACATGGGTTTATCCATCAATCCATTTTATGTCGCTTATCCAGCACGTTCTCATCCAAACTTATCACATACTGGCTGAATGAAGTTATGAATTAAACAAAAACACTGGTTGGGCTTTAAATTACCATGTTTGGCTACAAGTATCGTTAATTAATTATATTATTAAGAATTATTTTGGGAAGTACTGAAAAAGTGTGATATAGTAGCAAATAATTAGGCAGTATAATCATATAGCAGGTATTAAAGGTACATTGTGTAGGATTCCGCTCAATCCTCCCTTTCAAGACTGTGGTAGCTCGAGCCGCCGAGAGCAAAACCGTGGTAACGTTGTTTGCCTCGCTCAGAGGCCATCCTTACCATAATAACACAATTTTAGGAGCAACGGAAGTCAGATGGCTATCAGTACCACGATTTTGCACTCTACGGCTCACGATACTGCAGTTTCACAAGCGTGTCGGAGAACTACGGTGGCCTTCAGGTAAGGTAAAAATGTGAAAGGCTCTGGCTAGAGCCAGTGTTTTTGGTTTGTCTGTTCTGGGCTACTGTAGAAACATGGCGGAGGGGCTCATTCTAAGCTAACACAAACACAATGATTCTTAGTTTCAGGTATAAACTAATGAAAACATAGTTTTTATAGTCTAATAGATGCAGACTGTCACATATGGTGAAAGGTTTGCAACATCACAGATGTGAACTGGAATGAATAAAAAGATACTGAAATAGTTTAAAACATTGAAAGCAGATATAAAGGAGGAATTCATGACTTTTCATCTTATATCTTTTCATTTTGGGTAAGTACATTTTAAGTCTATATATGATGCTGTCAGGAGATGTCACAGACTTATGAACTAAAAGTGGGATTGTTGCGAAAGTGGATTGTGTGTTCAGGAGGCAGGTTAAACGTTATTTTTAGGAGTTTCAGTCAGCACCATCAGACGTGTCAATTTAAGCAAAAGCTTCAATAAATGTAAGTAAATTCCGCTTTTTACATTGGTTAATTCATCAATCCGTTTCGTGCTGCTTATCCAGGACCAGGTTGCATTGATTTAATCAATTATATCATTAAGAATTATTCTTATATACTGATGATAGGTAATGAAAAAATGTGATGATACATAATTTTAGGCTATATCCTCCCTATTGGTTTTCCATAATAATGCCATACTTTGGCCAGTATAATCATAAAATAGGTAGACTATTAAAGTACATTATGTGGTATTAAAAGATCTTAAAAAGTCTTATATTTAATGTGGTGAACCCTGCAGAAACCCTGTATAAGCAGCTGCAGTTTACTTGTCTTTATTACAGCAATGTGCTGCAAATAGTCATTATAAAAATCGTTTTTTTCTATTGACATTGAGGTTGGAAGAAAAGTACATGTAGATATTCACAATTTATTAAAAAATAGTGAGTTTATGTTGGAATATTTTGATGTCACAAATTGACACTTACTCAGAAGAATATTAGGAAATAAAGCTAAGATGCTTTTCTTTTTATGTGTCCATATGAATATTACTGTTTTGTACTGAGGTGTCTGATGTTAGATGCAGCATATTTATATAGATGGTTTGTATTAGGAGAGTATATTGGAAGGTTAGTTGTTGTAGGGGCCTTCCTAATTTAGAGCTATTCAAGGTAAATATATACCAGATGCTAGGTCAGCAGGGTCTTGGGAGTCCCTCTCCTACAACCATATATGTGGGTCAGAGTTGAAGAGACATATGATGGCTTCGTAAAAGAGGTGTTTCTATTAAAACCATATGTGGAAACTAAGTATTTGACCAAAACAAGCTCGGTATTTAAGGAGCTGTCTGTATACGTTCGAGAGAGTTCTCTCATTATTCGGCTGGGGGCTCTCCAAGTAACGTGTTACTTGTTTACGATACTGAACTTATTGTAATAAATTTGTTATACAACTAAGACAGTGTCGGCGGAATTTCTCTTCAAACATGTTCAACTGCATCACCACAGAAGATACGACAGTACTTTAACTGTATTATATCATCCATTTTTATATTTACTACGATAACTCCAAATATCATATACAATAGTTTAATGAGTTTGAATATATATATATATATATATATATATACACATACATGTATACATTTTTTCTTGTATTTTTCCATGCTCCATTACAATGTTACTAG
The DNA here is from genome assembly GCA_014673565.1 of Sebastes schlegelii. NCBI lineage: Eukaryota > Metazoa > Chordata > Actinopteri > Perciformes > Sebastidae > Sebastes > Sebastes schlegelii. The sequence goes on from CM025844.1 coordinate 8,763,026, forward strand.
AAATCTATATTTATTTGTTTGTCCTAACTTAGCTTAGTGTCACACAATGTCTTTTCAACATTCAGAAGGAATGCACCAGGAAACAAAAAAGAAGAGGAAGTATAAACAAAAGAAAGGAGTATTACCACTATACTGAGCCAACAAACTGTTGCCAACAAAGTATGAAAATAATAAAAATGTCATACATGTGATTGTTGCGAAAGTGGATTGTGTGTTCAGGAGGCAGGTTAAACATTTTTTTTAGGAGTTTCAGTCAGCACCATCAGACGTGTCAATTTAAGCAAAAGCTTCAATAAATGTAAGTAAATTCCGCTTTTTACATTGGTTAATTCATCAATCCGTTTCGTGCTGCTTATCCAAGACCAGGTTGCGTTGACTTAATCAATTATATCATTAAGAATTATTCTTATATACTGCTGGTAAGTAATGAAAAAATGTGATGATACATAATTTTAGGCTGTATCCTCCCTATTGGTTTTCCATAATAATGCCATACTTTGGCCAGTATAATCATGAAACAGGTAGACTATTAAAGTACATTATGTGGTATTAAAAGGTCTTAAAAAGTCTTATATTTAATGTGGTGAACCCTGCAGAAACCCTGTATAAGCAGCTGCAGTTTACTTGTCTTTATTACAGCAATGTGCTGCAAATAGTCATTATAAAAACCGTTTTTTTCTATTGACATTGAGGTTGGAAGAAAAGTACAGGTAGATATTCACAATTTATTAAAAAATAGTGAGTTTATGCTAGAATATTTTGATGTCACAAATTGACACTTACTCAGAAGAATATTAGGAAATAAAGCTAAGATGCTTTTCTTTTTATGTGTCCATATGAATATTACTGTTTTGTACTTTAACTGTATTATATCATCCATTTTTATATTTACTATGATAACTCCAAATATCATATACAATAGTTTAATGAGTTTGAATATAAATGTATACATGTATGTGTGTGTATATATACACACATACATGTATACATTTTTTCTTGTATTTTTCCATGCTCCATTACAATGTTACTAGAAATCTATATTTATTTGTTTGTCCTAACTTAGCTTAGTGTCACACAATGTCTTTTCAACATTCAGAAGGAATGCACCAGGAAACAAAAAAGAAGAGGAAGTATAGACAAAAGAAAGGAGTATTACCACTATACTCAGCCAACAAACTGTTGCCAACAAGGTATGAAAACAATAAAAATGTGATACATGTGATTGTTGTGAAAGTGGATTGTGTGTTCAGGAGGCAGGTTAAACATTTTTTTTAGGAGTTTCAGTCAGCACCATCAGACGTGTCAATTTAAGCAAAAGCTTCAATAAATGTAAGTAAATTCCGCTTTTTACATTGGTTAATTCATCAATCCGTTTCGTGCTGCTTATCCAAGACCAGGTTGCGTTGACTTAATCAATTATATCATTAAGAATTATTCTTATATACTGCTGGTAAGTAATGAAAAAATGTGATGATACATAATTTTAGGCTGTATCCTCCCTATTGGTTTTCCATAATAATGCCATACTTTGGCCAGTATAATCATGAAACAGGTAGACTATTAAAGTACATTATGTGGTATTAAAAGGTCTTAAAAAGTCTTATATTTAATGTGGTGAACCCTGCAGAAACCCTGTATAAGCAGCTGCAGTTTACTTGTCTTTATTACAGCAATGTGCTGCAAATAGTCATTATAAAAACCGTTTTTTTCTATTGACATTGAGGTTGGAAGAAAAGTACAGGTAGATATTCACAATTTATTAAAAAATAGTGAGTTTATGCTAGAATATTTTGATGTCACAAATTGACACTTACTCAGAAGAATATTAGGAAATAAAGCTAAGATGCTTTTCTTTTTATGTGTCCATATGAATATTACTGTTTTGTACTTTAACTGTATTATATCATCCATTTTTATATTTACCTATGATAACTCCAAATATCATATACAATAGTTTAATGAGTTTGAATATAAATGTATACATGTATGTGTGTGTATATATATATACACACACATACATGTATACATTTTTTCTTGTATTTTTCCATGCTCCATTACAATGTTACTAGAAATCTATATTTATTTGTTTGTCCTAACTTAGCTTAGTGTCACACAATGTCTTTTCAACATTCAGAAGGAATGCACCAGGAAACAAAAAAGAAGAGGAAGTATAGACAAAAGAAAGGAGTATTACCACTATACTCAGCCAACAAACTGTTGCCAACAAAGTATGAAAACAATAAAAATGTGATACATGTGATTGTTGCGAAAGTGGATTGTGTGTTCAGGAGGCAGGTTAAACATTTTTTTTTAGGAGTTTCAGTCAGCACCATCAGACGTGTCAATTTAAGCAAAAGCTTCAATAAATGTAAGTAAATTCCGCTTTTTACATTGGTTAATTCATCAATCCATTTCGTGCTGCTTATCCAGGACCAGGTTGCGTTGATTTAATCAATTATATCATTAAGAATTATTCTTATATACTGCTGGTAAGTAATGAAAAAATGTGATGATACATAATTTTAGGCTGTATCCTCCCTATTGGTTTTCCATAATAATGCCATACTTTGGCCAGTATAATCATGAAACAGTTAGACTATTAAAGTACATTATGTGGTATTAAAAGGTCTTAAAAAGTCTTATATTTAATGTGGTGAACCCTGCAGAAACCCTGTATAAGAGTCATTATAAAAATCGTTTTTTTCTATTGACATTGAGGTTGGAAGAAAAGTACAGGTAGATATTCACTATTTATTAAAAAATAATGAGTTTATGCTGGAATATTTTGATGTCACAAATTGACACTTACTCAGAAGAATATTAGGAAATAAAGCTAAGATGCTTTTCTTTTTATGTGTCCATATGAATATTACTGTTTTGTACTTTAACTGTATTATATCATCCATTTTTATATTTACTACGATAACTCCAAATATCATATACAATAGTTTAATGAGTTTGAATATATATATATATATATATATATATATATATATATATATATATACAGCGGGTAAAATAAGTATTGAACACGTCACCATTTTTCTCAGTAAATATATTTCCAAAGGCGCTATTGATATGAAATTTTCACCAGATGTTGGTAACAACCCAAGTAATCTATACATACAAAGAAACCAAAACAAATAAGTTCAGAAATTAAGTTATGTGTAATAATGTGAAAAGACACAGGGAAAAAGTATTGAACACATGAAGAAAGGGAGGTGCAAAAAGGCATGGAAAGCCAAGACAACAGCTGAAATCTATCAGTAATTAGAAATTAATCCGACTCCTTGTCAGTGCAAATTAATATCAACTGTTTCAGTCCCAACTGATGGCCTATAAAAAGGTGTCTTATTACCAAGGTGTCACACAAGAAACATCTCATGATGGGTAAAAGCAAGGAGCTCTCTCAAGACCTTCGCAACCTTATTGTTGCAAAACATACTGATAACATTGGATACAGACGCATTTCTAAACTTCTGAATGTTCCAGTGAGCACTGTTGGGGCCATAATCCGGAAGTAGAAAGAACATAATTTCATCATTAACTGGCCATGACCAGGTTCTCCTCGCAAGATTTCTGACAGAGAAGCGAAAGAATTATCAGAAGAGTTGTCCAAGAGCCAAGGACCACTTGTGGAGAGCTTCCGAAAGACCTGGAATTAGCAGGTACAATTGTTTCAAAGAAATCAATAAGTTATGCACTCAACCGCCATGGCCTGTATGCACGCTCACCACGCAAGATTCCATTGCTGAAGAAAAAGCATGTTGAAGCTTGTTTAAAGTTTTCTGCACAATATTTGGACAAGCTTATGAAATACTGGGAGAATATAGTCTGGTCAGATGAGAGCAAAAATGAACTATTTGGATGCCATAATACACACCATGTTTGGAGGACAAATGGCACTGCACATCACCCTAAAAACACCATACCAACAGTGAAGTTTGGAGGTGGGAACATCATGGTGTGGGGCTGCTTTTCAGCATACGGTACTGGAAAACTTCACATAATTGAAGGAAGGATGAATGGAAAAATTTACCGAGACATTCTTGATAAAAATCTGCTGCCATCTACCAGGATGATGAAGATGAAACGACGGTGGACATTTCAGCAAGACAATGATCCCAAACACACAGCCAAGGAAACTCTCAACTGGTTTTAGAGAAAGAAAATAAAGCTGCTAGAATGGCCCAGCCAATCACCTGACTTGAATCCAATTGAAAATCTATGGAAAGAACTGAAGATCAGAGTTCATAGAAGAGGCCCATGGAACCTTGAAGATTTGAAGACTGTTTGTGTGGAAGAATGTGCCAAAATCACACCTGAGCAATGCATACGACTAGTTTCTCCATACAGGAGGCGTCTTGAAGCTGTCATTACCAACAAAGGCTTTTGTACAAAGTATTAAATAAATATCAGTAAGCGTGTTCAATACTTTTTCCCTGTGTCATTTCACATTATTACACATAATGTCATGTTCTGGCTGTGCCAACCTCTTATTATTTACTTTTGTGATTTTGGATTTGGTGTATTTTTATATTATTCCGGTGTTTCCTATTTTATTTTGGTAATTCACTCCTCCTGTGTCTTGTCTGGTTTTACTTCCCTCCTTTGTTTGTTTTCCCGCCTTTTGTTGATTGTTGATTTTTGAAAGTTTGTAATTTTGAAAGGACTGTGGAAAGACTCTTTTCTGCTGATTCTGATGCTTGGAGTCCCATCTTGGAACAGCTTGCTGTGCAGAGGCTATATTTTAAGGAGAAGCCATGGGTGAGCCATTTTGTGCTCCACTTAGACATTGTAACAAAGAGACTAAACCAGTTCATGCACACCCATCAGCTCTCTCTGCCTACAAATCACCATTCTCCACTACAGACTGATAACATTGGCTTCCTGAGCTTCCAGCCCATGCCCCAACAGTCAGCTAGCTCTAAGCTAGCATCAACCCCAGATCTGTTCTTAGGAACCCGCCTTGCCCTGGGAGGCCCACTAAGTTTCCAGTCTAATCCTCGCCATGCTAGCATCCAGGACACTAGCTTCAAGCCGGATGCCATGCTAGGGGTTGGATCTCCCAGAAGGAGGCGTGGGTCTCAGAGGCGGCGTCCTCCTAAGTTTCTCAGTGTTCAACTCGAATTCAAGCCTACTCCTGTGTCGGAGGTCCGGCTGATCTCTGCTCCAAGTGTCCTGTCGGCGGTCCGGCCGACCTCTGCTCCAAGTGTCCTGTCGGCGGTCCGACCGACCTCTGCTCCAAGCGTCCTGTCGGAGGTCTGGCCGACCTCTGCTCCAAGCGTCCTGTCGGAGGTCCGGCCGACTCCTGTTCCACGTGTCCTGTCGGCGGTCCGGCCGACTCCTGTTCCAAGTGTCCTGTCGGCGGGCCGTCCGCCTGAGTTTCCCGGATCTGACTCTGCCTTGCCCCCGGGTTATCTGCCGGAGTTCCCAGACTCTGTCCCGGTTCTGCCCCCGGGTCATCCACCGGAGTTTCCCGGCTCTGTCTCTGCCCTGCCCTCAGGCCGTCCGCCTGAGTTCCCTGACTCTGTCCCGGTTTTTCCCTCGGGCCGTCCGCCTGAGATCATCGGTGCCCGCTGTTTCTGGAGTCCCTCCTCCAGACCCCCCTCCGCCCACCCGGTTCTGTTTGTGGAACGTCTGGGATCCGTCCCTTGAGGGGGAGGCTCTGTCATGTTCTGGCTGTGCCAGCCTCTTATTATTTACTTTTGTGATTTTGGATTTGGTGTATTTTTATATTATTCCGGTGTTTCCTATTTTATTTTGGTAATTCACTCCTCCTGTGTCTTGTCTGGTTTTACTTCCCTCCTTTGTTTGTTTTCCCGCCTTTTGTTGATTGTCTGCCCCGCCCTGATTTGTTTCACCTGTGTGTAATCATGTCTAGTATTTAAGCCTGTGTGTTTCCCCTCTGTCTTTGTCGGTTCGTCTTGTCTCTCCAGCCCCGTCTACCTTGTCCTCCGTGGTTCTTGGTTCCTCCTGCTTTAATCCTGGTGTTCCTCGTGTTTTCCCTGGTATGTGATTTTTGGTTTTGGTCCTCTGTTTGGTTTTTGTTGTTTGTTTCTATTTGTTGTTTTGTACTTGGTTCCCCTCCCTGCCTTTTGTGTTTTGGATTTATTTCAGCTCTATTAAAGCTCGCTTTATTTTCAAAACTACCTGTCCTGCCTGTCACTCTGCGTTTGGGTTCCCTCTGAAAACTCCACCCTTGACACATAACTTAATTTCTGAACTTATTTGTTTTGGTTTCTTTGTATGTATAGATTACTCGGGTTGTTACCAACATCTGGTGAAAATTTCATGTCAATAGCACCTTTGGAAATATATTTAATGAGAAAAATGGTGACGTGTTCAATACTTATTTTACCCGCTGTTTACACACATGTATACATTTTTTTTCTTGTATTTTTCCACGCTCCATTACAATGTTACTAGAACTCTATATTTATTTGTCCTAATTTAGCTCAGTGTCACACAATGTCTTTTCAACATTCAGAAGGAATGCACCAGGAAACAAAAAAGAAGAGGAAGTATAGAAAAAAAAGGAGTATTACCACTACACTGAGCCAACAAACTGTTGACAACAAAGTATTAAAAACAATAAAAATGTGATTGATGCGCTTTTTGTATCGTGTCACTGTTAAATCAAAAGTCTCCACCCCACCATCAACAGTTGGATGGCAGTAGTGGATGATTTTTTTTCTATTCAAAGAAACATTTAAAGGGACTGTTTGTACGAATCAGAAATTGCTTGTTAACATTGACACCTGTGGCCGTTAAGTCAACGAAAGTTAGCGTCCTGTTGCTCGGGCTCCCACTTCTGCTCGCTCTAAATAGACATGAACGAGCCTCGCTCAAAACAGTGAGGCACCACACGTCAGCTAAAACCACAAAATCACTCTATATTTCAGCTGCTTGGCAGTAATGTTAGCTGACCAGACATAGATCTCTCATGAATCACTGCTGATCCTAGTGTTGGCTTTTCCTGCCTCAGTCTCCAACTGGATTACTATGAGGTGTACACATACTGTATTATATATCAAATCCTCTCTCTTTGGATGTTTTGTATCCTTTGAGATATAAAGACTAAACATACTACTATAGTGAATACTGTAATTTGCAGATTGGATACTGCATGCTACTTAAAAAATAATAATTCTAGTCATTAGTAACTGCAGTGCAAAATGTTTTGACATGTTGTTTCTGTGAGTAAGTGTCTGTATTGTTTGAATTTCTAGAATCAAAGGAAAAGCAGGATGGGTGTTGGACGGATCATATCAATTTTCCTGATTATAATAGGTAAGCTCGTAAGTGATGTTAAACCAATTGGCTTTGAAGGTTCTTGATAGAAATTAATCTAAAAGGTGGAGGGTAAAACACAACATTAAGTTAAGTTGGAATTCTTGTCTGCACCTCATCCTATATTTCTTTTAAAGACACATAAGAGTCAAGTATCATCTTTAGATAAGGATTAGTTAATGAAGGCAAAAAGTAACCTGTGTTTTATTAATCCTTTCTTTTGTTACTTTTTAGCTACAGCTCCCACAACTGCAGCTATCACAACTGCAGCCCCCACAACTGCAGCCCCCACAACTGCAACTCCAACAACTGCAGGACCAATAACTGCAGCCCCAACAACTGCGGCACCAAGAACTGCAGCTCCGACAACTGCCGCTACCACAACTGCAGCTCCCACAACTGCAGCTCCCACCACTGCAGCCCCAACAACTGCTGCCCCCACAACTGCAGCCCCAACAACTGCAGCTCCCACAACTGCAGCCCCAAAAACTGCAGCTCCAACAACTGTAGCCCCCACAACTGCAGCTCCCACAACTGCAGCCCCAACAACTACCGCTCCCACAACTGCAGCTCCCACCACTGCAGCTCCAACAACTGTGGCCCCCACAACTGCAGCCCCAACAACTGCAGCTCCCACAACTGCGACTCCCAACCCTGCAGCCCCAACAACTGCGGCCCCCACAACTGCAGCTCCCACCACTGCCGCTCCGACAACTGCAGCCACAACAACTGCGGCCCCAACAACTGCAGCTCCCACAACTGCGACTCCCAACCCTGCAGCCCCAACAACTGCGGCCCCCACAACTGCAGCTCCCACCACTGCCGCTCCGACAACTGCAGCCACAACAACTGCGACCCCAACAACTGCAGCTCCCACAACTGCGACTCCCAACCCTGCAGCCCCCACAACTGCAGCCCCAACAACTGCAGCTCCCACAACTGCAGCCCCAACAACTGCAGCCCCCACAACTGCTGCTCCTACCACTGCCGCTCCCACAACAGCAGCTCCCACAACTGCAGCCCCAACAACTGCAGCTCCCACAACTGCAGCCCCAACAACTGCAGTTATCACAACTGCAGCACCAACAATTGCGGCCCCAACAACTACAGCCCCAACAACTGCAGATCCCACAACTGCAGCCCCCACAACTGCAGCCCCAACAACTGCAGCCCCCACAACTGCAGCCCCCACAACTGCAGCCCCAACGACTGCCGCTCCCACCACTGCCGCTCCCACCACTGCAGCTCCCACCACTGCATCCCCAACAACAGCAGCTCCCACAACTGCAGCTCCCACAACTGCAGCCCCAACAACTGCAGCTATCACAACTGCAGCCCCAACAATTGCGGCCCCAACAACTACAGCCCCAACAACTGCAGCTATCACAACTGCAGCCACAACAACTGCGGCCCCAACAACTGCAGCTCCCACAACTGCGGCTCCCACAACTGAAGCCCCAACAACTGCTGCTCCCACCACTGCAGCTCCCACCATTGCAGCCCCAACAACTGCGGCTCCCACAATTGCAGCCCCAACAACTGCCTCTCCCACCACTGCAGCTCCCACCACTGCATCCCCAACAACAGCAGCTCCCACAACTGCAGCTCCCACAACTGCAGCCACAACAATTGCGGCCCCAACAACTGCAGCTCCCACAACTGCTGCTCCTACCACTGCCGCTCCCACAACTGCAGCTCCCACAACTGCAGCCCCAACAACTGCAGCTCCCACAACTGCAGCCCCAACAACTGCAGTTATCACAACTGCAGCACCAACAATTGCGGCCCCAACAACTGCAGATCCCACAACTGCAACTCCAACAACTGCAGCCCCCACAACTGCAGCCCCAACGACTGCCGCTCCCACCACTGCAGCTCCCACCACTGCATCCCCAACAACAGCAGCTCCCACAACTGCAGCTCCCACAACTGCAGCCCCAACAACTGCAGCTATCACAACTGCAGCCCCAACAATTGCGGCCCCAACAACTACAGCTCCCACAACTGCGGCTCCCACAACTGAAGCCCCAACAACTGCTGCTCCCACCACTGCAGCTCCCACCATTGCAGCCCCAACAACTGCGGCTCCCACAATTGCAGCCCCAACAACTGCCTCTCCCACCACTGCTGCTCCCACCACTGCATCCCCAACAACAGCAGCTCCCACAACTGCAGCTCCAACAACTGCGGCCCCAACAACTGCAGCTCCAACAACTGCAGCTCCCACAACTGCGGCTCCCACAACTGAAGCCCCAACAACTGCTGCTCCCACCACTGCAACTCCCACCATTGCAGCCCCAACAACTGCGGCTCCCACAACTGCAGCCCCAACAACTGCCTCTCCCACCACTGCCGCTCCCACCACTGCAGCCCCCACAACTGCAGCCCCAACGACTGCCGCTCCCACCACTGCCGCTCCCACCACTGCAGCTCCCACCACTGCATCCCCAACAACAGCAGCTCCCACAACTGCAGCTCCCACAACTGCAGCCCCAACAACTGCAGCTATCACAACTGCAGCCCCAACAATTGCGGCCCCAACAACTACAGCCCCAACAACTGCAGATCCCACAACTGCAGCTATCACAACTGCAGCCACAACAACTGCGGCCCCAACAACTGCAGCTCCCACAACTGCGGCTCCCACAACTGAAGCCCCAACAACTGCTGCTCCCACCACTGCAGCCCCAACAACTGCGGCTCCCACAATTGCAGCCCCAACAACTGCCTCTCCCACCACTGCTGCTCCCACCACTGCAGCTCCCACCACTGCATCCCCAACAACTGCAGGTCTCACAACTGCAGCCCCAACAACTGCAGCTATCACAACTGCAGCCCCAACAATTGCGGCCCCAACAACTACAGCCCCAACAACTGCAGATCCCACAACTGCAGCCCCAACAACTGCAACTCCAACAACTGCGGCCCCCATAACTGCAGCTATCACAACTGCGGCCCCAACAACTGTCGCTCCCACAACTGCCGCTCCCACCACTGCAGCTCCCACCACTGCAGCCCCAACAACTGCGGCCCCCACAACTGCAGCCCCAACAACTGCAGCTCCTACAACTGCAGCCCCAACAACTGCGGCACCAAGAACTGCAGCTCCTACAACTGCCGCTCCCACAACTGCAGCTCCCACCACTGCAGCCCCAACAACTGCTGCCCCCACAACTGCAGCCCCAACAACTGCAGCTCCCACAACTGCAGCCCCAACAACTTCCGCTCCCACAACTGCAGCTCCCACAACTGCAGCCCCCACAACTGCAGCCCCAACAACTGCAGCTCCAACAACTGCAGCCCCCACAACTGCAGCTCCCACAACTGCAGCCCCAACAACTACCGCTCCCACCACTGCCGCTCCCACAACTGCAGCTCTCACCACTGCAGCTCCAACAACTGTGGCCCCCACAACTGCAGCCCCAACAACTGCAGCCCCAATAACTGCAGCTATCACAACTGCGGCCCCAACAACTGCAGCTCCCACCACTGCCGCTCCGACAACTGCAGCCACAACAACTGCAGCTCCCACAACTGCGACTCCCAACCCTGCAGCCCCAACAACTGCGGCCCCCACAACTGCAGCTCCCACCACTGCCGCTCCGACAACTGCGGCCCCAACAACTGCAGCTCCCACAACTGCGACTCCCAACCCTGCAGCCCCAACAACTGCGGCCCCCACAACTGCAGCCCCAACAACTGCTGCCCCCACAACTGCAGGTCCCACCACTGCGGCCCCGACAACTGCAGCCGCAACAACTGCGGCCCCCACCACTGCGATACCAACAAATAGTGCGTCAACTACAACTGAAGGTTCAACAACAACTGATGCAACAACATCTGTAGGTTCAACAACAACTGATGCAACAACAACAACTGGTGGACCAACAACAACATCTAGAGGTTCAACAACAACTGGCGGGTCAACTACAACTGGAGATTCAACAACGAGTGGATCGACTACAACAACTGCAGGTTCAACAACAATTGGTGCATCAACTACAATTGAAGGTTCAACGACAACTACTGTTACTACTACTACTGAAGCTCCCCCACCAGTTGTGGTTCTCCGAGCAACCTTGGTACAACCATTTGTAGAAGAACTCGCTGATAAAAACAGTAGAGAATTCAAGACTCTTGAAGCACAAGTTGTAGCAGTGGTTAGTACTCATTCTCATTATTTTTCTGTGTATTGAGTGAGTTTCCATTTTTTCATATCATTTGGAGAATACTGTATCTTTATTTCATTTATATATTTTTTTTTTTGCTTCATTCCCACAGTATGATGTCATCTACAGGACTCGATTTGGTTTTCTTTTCATCCGCACTTTTGTCATAGAGTTCAGGTAACATTTAAAATTTTGAGAGTCCAACTGACTTTGTTTTACTTTCTGGGTTCTGGACATCAATATTATAATTTTGAAACCTAATAAGGACAAAATAATATTAATAATTATACATATGCATAAGTTGTCATGGTTAATATAATTTGATCAAGATGTGTGCTTTTATGATGCAGACGAGCTGTGGCCAGAACACGAATAGAAAATACTCTAGCAGAGGTCGGGATTGAGTTCAATCAAACGGCTTCACCTGAAGAAATCCCACAGGCCAATGTTGTTGCAGAAACCTTAGTCAACGCTGTGTCTAACCCCAACAATACCTTTAACCTCACAATTGATACCAACACCATTGAAGCAATTCGTAAGTAAACACTAGCCCTACATTTCACTCTAGTGGTTGCTAGAGCAGGAAAATATACCCAATGTTATTTGTAATTGATCTATCACGGTCTGTGAGTGCGTGTGTATTCATTTTTATTTTTGGTGAACCACAGTAAACTACTAAACTACTGCATGAATTCTGATATACTCCAGAATTTCATCTGAAAATAAACATCCTAATTTCATGTTCTACTCCAATTAAGGATGGGGTTTCAATCATCCTCTTTCACTGCCATTTCCATGACTGACCTTACTATCAAAGTTTATCATGGATTTCTTTCCTGATCCATTTTAGACAAATTGCTGGGTTGACAAAGAGCATACACAATCACAATTACCATGAAGTCCACTGTGACAAACATTAGCATGTCTACTTAAACTGTGACTTGCCATATATAGACTAATGTTGTGATGTGTATGTTTGTTCAAAAGAAGGTCCTTTGACTACCATAATTATTTTTTTCCATATTTCTTCAAATTGTTCCATATCTGTTTTTTACAGAAAGAAACGTCACAACTGTAGCACCCTCTTTAAATACAACTACTGCAATCTCACCTGCTGCAAATACAACTACCAGTGCTGCAACTACAGCTACAACTACTGCAACCACAGCTACCAGTGCTGCAAATACAACTACCAGTGCTGCAACTACAGCTACCAGTGCTGCAAATACAACTACAACTGCTGCAACTACAACTACAACCACAACCACAACAACTACTACAACCACCACATTAGTAACGACAACTGCTGAGGCAGTCACAACAAGGCGATTGATTTTCAGATCTGCTGGAGAGACATTTACAAGTGACTTGCAGAATCCATCATCTGCAGCGTTTATAAGTCGAGCCTCAATAATAAAGTCGACGGTAAGTCACTATCTTAGAGTGAAGTCTAACAAAATCTATGCATTTTAATTAATTGGAAACATTTTACTTAATATCTATAATTTCACAGTACGTCTGCAATATGCCATTTTATCTTTTCATATGTGCATTCATCATTCTTCTTTGTAAACACTTTATTATGATTTTCACCCAAAATACTCACATATTAAATTTCCCATCAGAGTTTGGTGGAGCTAGATTGTATAAATAAAATCCCTCAAAGTATTTTTTGTATTTTGTCTAATAGACGCTAGATTGTTTCTCGTTTCACAGTGAATGGAAACTGGAGGATGGCATTTCATTCCTGGTGTTGAGTTTTCAAAGAAAAAAACGATGTAACTCATTCTTCCATATACAGTAAATAGGACACAGATAAATTATTTTGCAGTCACTGAAGAAATTGGAATAGTGTCATTAGTTATTGTAAATTAAATACCACAGTGAAAAAGACAATGCACAAGTGAAGAAGCACAAGCCAATAAAATAAATGTACTACAAATGATTTGCTTGTATTTCTGCAGCTTGAACCTTTCTACCAAGAAGCATTTCCTTCATTCCGCACATTGACGGTGCTTTTTTTCAGGTAATTTGATAATGTTATAATGATAGAATCTTAAGAATATTGGTCATATATTCATACGAATAATACAATATTTTTTGGTAATTCCATTTGCAGTAATGGCTCAATCATCAACAATGTGGACCTTGGATTTTCATCCACATCTGTTCCTAATGGCACTCAGATCGGAGATGTTTTGGTCGGAGCAGCTTCGAACATCACAGCCTTCAACATTGACACCACCTCCATTTCTGTCGATGGCACACGTAAGCAATATTGAATACTACCTCATCAAAAATTTTAAATATTACAGATTTGTTTTTTATTTGTTAAAGCAATGTCTGGTTTCCTTTTCTCAACATTTACAGAAGTTTCAAGTGGAGTAAGCCACAAGATCAGTCTCATCACGGCATCCTTCCTTGTGCTGCTGTCATGGCTACTGTCAAGCCAGCAATAGTGCAGGGGTTATGTCCATGTGAAATAAGACTTATATTACTGATATGAAAAAGAACTTTGTTCTCATTAAGTATCCAAGAGAACTATGACATGTCTTGGAAAGAACTTCCAGATATTAAAGGGGACATATCATGCTCATTTTCAGGTTCATACTTGTATTTTAGATTTCTACTAGAACATATTTATATGCTTAAATGTTCGAAAAACACATTATTTTTCTCAAACTGTCTGTCTGAATATACCTGTATTCACCCTCTGTCTGAAACACTCCATTTTAGCACCTGTCTCTTTAAGCCCCACTCCAGAAAAAGCCCTGTCTGCTCTGATTGGCTTGCGAAAAATATATGGCGTACCTTTGCAGAGGTACTTCTCAAGCCATGGGTGGAGATACTCAGATGAGGGGTGGTATACTGTAAGCTAATGAGCCTGTATGTGACATAGAAAGGGGAGCCAAATGTGAATGGCTTTTTGAATCACTTTTGCCCACAAAAAACTGACTGGGTTGTCTTATTTCACAGTTTGTGGGTGGGTAGGCACTCCAGGTAGCCAAAAGTATCTGGTCTATAGCACAAGCACTGAAAAAGTAACTTTTTCATGATATGTTCCCTTTAAATTCAAAGTTGCGATGACCACACACATTGATAATGTGTGTCGATTGCAAAGTCACATCTATTCTATTCTTTTCTATTCTTGATAGCACAGACCTTTACTAGAACTTTTCCTTATTTCCCTGTTTGACGTCCCAGAAAGCCCATCCATGAGACAACTTTAAGCATCTGGACCACTGAAACAAAACAAGTTATCAATGTAATTAATGGCGTAAAAAATGAGAGTAATGACAATTGAAACCTTGTTTATCAGACACACCACACATAGAACTTTCTCCATGTTCAAACACAATTTTAACTTACTGTGCTATAATAAGAGTTTAGAAACAATAACATTTATATTGAACATAATGCCTTGCATGATTATCAAGTCACTTTTCTTATTTATATGTATTTATATTATCATACATATGTGTATTCTGTGAGCTGACCTGTATTTTTGTACAATTTGAGTAAAAAAGACTAGGTCTTGTCGATGATCAGAATACAAGAAATGTCTATACTATATTGTTATACGTTTTTACCATCTAAAGCAGATAAAAAAGTGTATCACATTATATTGAAGATGCATCCATTAAAGGTACTGAAGATATGATCAAACCCTGTCTTATTATTTCCTAAAACTTACTTTCACTATTATTACTACTTTCATCTATTCTCAAAAGTTATTCAGGTTTGTTCAGGAAGAAAATAGCAGCACATACTGTAGTTTCCCCATGGCCCTGGATCTTGAGCATAGACTAAAATGTAAACATAGTCACATTATGTCACCCATTGGTTTGTGGACTACGGTTTTGAGGCTTCGAGTGCGGCATTTTGGCCGTCGCCATCTTGGTTTTTTGTCCACTACCATCTTGTTTTTTTGGAACCAGAGTGACAGGAGAGGGTGGAGCTATTGGTGCCTTGAAGTGAAACTCCTGATTTTAGCAAGCTAGGAAGCAGGTAACATAATGCAGGAAATTCAAAGGCATAATGACAGAGGAAAAAGATTAGGCAGTTGGGAATATCAACATTTTCCTCAGACATATTATAAAATTACGAAGAAAAACAATACACAACTAAAATTACAATATATTCACTTATTATGCACCAAAAAATGAACTTCTGTGGCTTCCGCCATTTCTGACAAAGTCTAAAAAACACGTCACAATTCGTAATTTCTGAGCTTTCAGAAACTTTCCACTTACGAGGTCGTGAATACCACAAGAGGGGTCGTTCATATGGACTCTTCTCGTGAACCCGGTAAACACGACCCCATTTGAAGGCACCATAAGTACAACCGAACGCTGAACAAGACATTTTTAGGCGACCGAAATATTACAATTAACTTTCATGAACTTAAAACAAACTGTGAAAGGGTTAAAGTTCTAAGACGAAAACACGGACAATACCCGAACTGGACAACGCTGTGGTTAGAACCTGTCAATCACAAGGTATCCTCGCCCTAAAGCATACCCTGCTTTATAGGCCCTTTTCACAGCAGCCATTTTGACATGTCATTGCAGGGTAAACGCAGGTGTTATTGACAAAATGAATTATTGTCCCATTCTATTTAGGGTGTCACAGCAATTCCAGTGACAATACCAGGGCCCTAGCCCACCTAAATGGAACGGGGCCACTGAACAACAAATAAATCTGTGCAATATTAATACAAAGGAATGTGACACATTTATCTATGCAATATATCCTTGATATAGATTCCAACCTCTCCACCATGGGCAAGACCAAAGGGCTGTCTAAGGACGTCAGGGACAAGATTATAGACCTGCACAAGACTGGAATGGGCTACAAGACCATTGGCAAGCAGCTTGGTGAGAAGGAGACAACTATTGGTGCCATTATTCGGAAATGGAAGAAACACAAAATGACCATCAATCGCCCTCGGTCTGGGGCTCCACGTAAGATCTCGTCTCGTGGGGTACGATGATCATGAGAAAGGTGAGGGATCAGCTCAGAAATACACGGGAGGAGCTTCTTAATGATCGCGAGACAGCTGGGACCACAATCACCAAGAAAACCATTGGTAACACACTACGCCGTAATGGTTTAAAATCCTGCAGCGCCCGCTAGGTCCCCCTGCTCAAGAAGGAACATGTACAGGCCCGTCTGTTTGCCAATAAACACCTGAATGATTCAGAGAAGGCTTGGGAGAAGGTGATATGGTCAGATGAGACCAAAATCAAGCTCTTTGGCATCAACTCGACTCGCCGTGTTTGGAGGAAGAGAAATGCTGACTGTAACCCCAAGAACACCATCCCCACCGTCAAGCATAGAGGTGGAAACATTATGTTTTGGGGGTGTTTCTCTGCTAAGGGGACAGGATGACTTCACCGCATCGAAGGGAGGATGGACGGGGCCATGTACCGTGAAATGTTGGGCGACAACCTCCTCCCCTCAGCCAGGACACTGAAAATGGGTCGTGGATAGGTCTTCCAGCACGACAATGACCCAAAACATACGGCCAAGGCGACAAAGGAATGGCTCAAGAAGAAGCACATTAAGGTCATGGAGTGGCCTAGCCAGTCTCCGGACCTTAATTCCATAGAAAATCTGTGGAGGGAGCTGAAGCTTCGAGTTGCCAAGCGACAGCCTCGAAACCTTAAGGATTTGGAGATGATCTGCAAAGAGGAGTAGACCAAAATCCCTCCTGAGATGTTCGCAAACCTGGTGACCAACTACAAGAAACGTCTGACATCTGTGCTTGCCAACAACGTTTCTCCACCAAGTACTGAGTCATGTTTTGCTAGGGGATCAAATACTTATTTCCCACAATCAAATGCAAATCAATTTATAACTTTTATATGATGTGATTTTCTGGATTTGTTTTTAATATTCTGTCTCTCACTGTTAAAATAAACCTACCATTAAAATTATAGACCGTTCTTTTATTTGTAAGTGGGCTAACTTACAAAATCGGCAAGGGATCAAATGCTTATTTCCTCCACTGTAAATGTGTCACATTCAGTGTATTAATATTGCACAGATTTATTTGTTGTTCAGTGGCCCCGTTCCATTTAGGTGGGCTAGGGCTCTGGTATTGTCACTGGAATTGCTGTGACATACTAAATAGAATGGGACAATAATTAATTTTGTCAATAACACCTATTTCCTCCACCGTATCTGTGCAATATATCCTTGACGCAAAATACACCTCAAGTGCAACTTGTTTAAATTTTATTAATTACATCTACCCTACCTATTTTAGAAGTGCAATTACCTCTGTTTACATTACATCTATTTTTAATTAAATATTTTATACTTCTGGTGTAACACTTCTGCTTATATTTATTTATTACATCTACTTTACCTATTTTATTCACTTTATAACTATGTGTGTTTTACCTGTTATATGTTTTATCTGCCTCGTCTTGTCAAGTATTTGTTTTTAAAGCACTGACCAGAAGTGGTAACTTTGAATCTCGTTGTATTTAATACAATGACAATAAAGCTTTCTTTTCTATTCTATTCTATTCATAATTATAATTAAAATGAATTACACCTGTGTTTACCCTGCACTAACGTGTCAAAATGGCTGCTGTGAAAAGGGCCTATTGTCTATTGTACTCTAAATGGGACCATAATTGACTATATGAACATCATGCTGTATTGAATAAGACTTGAATTTAGCGATTAAGACCATAAACTCATGTTTACAATGTTTACTGAGGTAATAAATCAAGTGAGAAGTAGGCTCATTTTTCATAGACTTCTATATTTACAGACTTTTTTTTGCAACCAGAGGAGTCACCCCCTTCTGGCTATTAGAAAGAATGCAAGTTTAAAGGCACTTCAGCATTGGCTTCACTTCTCAGACACAGAGGTTGCCGCCTGGTCTTGACAAACAGTTCCCATTAAGGCTACTTTATACCAAAGAAATAGTCCCGGTTGTCAGCTTGTTCTGTGGATGACAGTAATAATCCTTTTCGAAAGACATGTTGATTCCTTAATTGCAACATTTCAATGCTGTTAGCACCACAAGCTAAATTTTGTTAATCTGCGTACAATATAATGGCGTAAAGGCAGAAATCTCAAATAAGTCAGTAACTATTGTTCAGTCAGCCAACTCACAAGGATTGAACGTACAATATGTACAGCGCTGATATTTGCTCAGCTCAGCAGGGAGTGACAATGACAACTCCCCCCTAAAATGTAGACTCAGAGCCATCAGGTGGATGCGGAGGAGGGAATTTATTTTTTCCAAAATGCCTGTAGTATTCCGAGACAAATAACAGAGCTAACTCAGGTATAACATCACAACCAATGTTAATATTTTATTTGTCTCATGATTCACCATCTAGTTAAAATAATGTATCTGTTAACTGTGGGTTTTCTTTTCATTCTGTCATTTCCCCTTTTACCTGTATCATAGATAATAATATTTAGGATGTAGTGTCTTTCAACAATAAACACACTTAAATGATCTATTATCACTTTTACTATATATCTATATAAATATTATCTACTGTCAGCAGAGCAGCACATTTTACAAAGGAAGCACAAACTATAATATTAGACAAATAGAAGTTAAACACATAGTCCAGACTAAAATTAACACAACTGAAGCTGCCAAATGCAGGAGGTACAGCTGGCAAAAGATTAAATTGACGATGTGTGAATGTGTAAATTAACATTCTTATTGATTTAACGGAACACTCAAAAGTCAGATATAGTCATCTAGATGGGGCAATGATATTATAAACAGCTTTCAGAATTTAAAAGATGATTAGATTACACTTCATTATGGCCTTTGACAAGGACATGGCATATGTGACTATTTCAGCCTTCTTTCAGCTGCGTCCCCGTCTCCGGCAGTGTGAAACGGATTTGAGAGCAAGTAAAAAAAAATATTAAAAAAAATTATTCAAAGCAGTAAGCACCAACAGCATACAGCCAGCTTTCCTTCCTGCATTTGTCAGTTTAAACTGCGTTGCTTTTAGCCTGGATTATGACTTTAACTTCCTTGTATTTTTGTAATATCATATCATACGATCTGCGCACTGAGCTCCGATTGATCAGTAGGCGGTGCTTTTATATCAGTTGCTCTCTTATCTGGAACATAACCTGCTCCGGAGCGGGTTAGGTGAGAAACATATGTTACCATGGTAATCTACCCCGATAAGAGGTGAACCACCATCGTAGGACAGAAAACCCAGGGTTAACCCTGAAGTGTCAGGTTATTGCAGTTATGAAATTACCCCGCTAACCCCAAATCCTGCTTTGTAGTACAGGCTTCAGTAGCAAGCACTGTTGCTACTGCTAGCTACAGTAGCTAGGAAGCTGATGGACTCACGCAGGTGACTCAGGCAAGTGTGAATTTAAGCAAAAGCTTAAAAAAACTTGAATAAATTCATCATTTTACATGGGTTTATCCATCAATCCATTTTATGTCGCTTATCCAGCACGTTCTCATCCAAACTTATCACATACTGGCTGAATGAAGTTATGAATTAAACAAAAACACTGGTTGGGCTTTAAATTACCATGTTTGGCTACAAGTATCGTTAATTAATTATATTATTAAGAATTATTTTGGGAAGTACTGAAAAAGTGTGATATAGTAGCAAATAATTAGGCAGTATAATCATATAGCAGGTATTAAAGGTACATTGTGTAGGATTCCGCTCAATCCTCCCTTTCAAGACTGTGGTAGCTCGAGCCGCCGAGAGCAAAACCGTGGTAACGTTGTTTGCCTCGCTCAGAGGCCATCCTTACCATAATAACACAATTTTAGGAGCAACGGAAGTCAGATGGCTATCAGTACCACGATTTTGCACTCTACGGCTCACGATACTGCAGTTTCACAAGCGTGTCGGAGAACTACGGTGGCCTTCAGGTAAGGTAAAAATGTGAAAGGCTCTGGCTAGAGCCAGTGTTTTTGGTTTGTCTGTTCTGGGCTACTGTAGAAACATGGCGGAGGGGCTCATTCTAAGCTAACACAAACACAATGATTCTTAGTTTCAGGTATAAACTAATGAAAACATAGTTTTTATAGTCTAATAGATGCAGACTGTCACATATGGTGAAAGGTTTGCAACATCACAGATGTGAACTGGAATGAATAAAAAGATACTGAAATAGTTTAAAACATTGAAAGCAGATATAAAGGAGGAATTCATGACTTTTCATCTTATATCTTTTCATTTTGGGTAAGTACATTTTAAGTCTATATATGATGCTGTCAGGAGATGTCACAGACTTATGAACTAAAAGTGGGATTGTTGCGAAAGTGGATTGTGTGTTCAGGAGGCAGGTTAAACGTTATTTTTAGGAGTTTCAGTCAGCACCATCAGACGTGTCAATTTAAGCAAAAGCTTCAATAAATGTAAGTAAATTCCGCTTTTTACATTGGTTAATTCATCAATCCGTTTCGTGCTGCTTATCCAGGACCAGGTTGCATTGATTTAATCAATTATATCATTAAGAATTATTCTTATATACTGATGATAGGTAATGAAAAAATGTGATGATACATAATTTTAGGCTATATCCTCCCTATTGGTTTTCCATAATAATGCCATACTTTGGCCAGTATAATCATGAAATAGGTAGACTATTAAAGTACATTATGTGGTATTAAAAGATCTTAAAAAGTCTTATATTTAATGTGGTGAACCCTGCAGAAACCCTGTATAAGCAGCTGCAGTTTACTTGTCTTTATTACGGCAATATGCTGCAAATAGTCATTATAAAAATCGTTTTTTTCTATTGACATTGAGGTTGGAAGAAAAGTACATGTAGATATTCACAATTTATTAAAAAATAGTGAGTTTATGTTGGAATATTTTGATGTCACAAATTGACACTTACTCAGAAGAATATTAGGAAATAAAGCTAAGATGCTTTTCTTTTTATGTGTCCATATGAATATTACTGTTTTGTACTGAGGTGTCTGATGTTAGATGCAGCATATTTATATAGATGGTTTGTATTAGGAGAGTATATTGGAAGGTTAGTTGTTGTAGGGGCCTTCCTAATTTAGAGCTATTCAAGGTAAATATATACCAGATGCTAGGTCAGCAGGGTCTTGGGAGTCCCTCTCCTACAACCATATATGTGGGTCAGAGTTGAAGAGACATATGATGGCTTCGTAAAAGAGGTGTTTCTATTAAAACCATATGTGGAAACTAAGTATTTGACCAAAACAAGCTCGGTATTTAAGGAGCTGTCTGTATACGTTCGAGAGAGTTCTCTCATTATTCGGCTGGGGGCTCTCCAAGTAACGTGTTACTTGTTTACGATACTGAACTTATTGTAATAAATTTGTTATACAACTAAGACAGTGTCGGCGGAATTTCTCTTCAAACATGTTCAACTGCATCACCACAGAAGATACGACAGTACTTTAACTGTATTATATCATCCATTTTTATATTTACTACGATAACTCCAAATATCATATACAATAGTTTAATGAGTTTGAATATATATATATATATATATATATATATATATATATATATACACATACATGTATACATTTTTTCTTGTATTTTTCCATGCTCCATTAAATTGTTACTAGAAATCTATATTTATTTGTTTGTCCTAACTTAGCTTAGTGTCACACAATGTCTTTTCAACATTCAGAAGGAATGCACCAGGAAACAAAAAAGAAGAGGAAGTATAAACAAAAGAAAGGAGTATTACCACTATACTGAGCCAACAAACTGTTGCCAACAAAGTATGAAAATAATAAAAATGTCATACATGTGATTGTTGCGAAAGTGGATTGTGTGTTCAGGAGGCAGGTTAAACATTTTTTTTAGGAGTTTCAGTCAGCACCATCAGACGTGTCAATTTAAGCAAAAGCTTCAATAAATGTAAGTAAATTCCGCTTTTTACATTGGTTAATTCATCAATCCGTTTCGTGCTGCTTATCCAAGACCAGGTTGCGTTGACTTAATCAATTATATCATTAAGAATTATTCTTATATACTGCTGGTAAGTAATGAAAAAATGTGATGATACATAATTTTAGGCTGTATCCTCCCTATTGGTTTTCCATAATAATGCCATACTTTGGCCAGTATAATCATGAAACAGGTAGACTATTAAAGTACATTATGTGGTATTAAAAGGTCTTAAAAAGTCTTATATTTAATGTGGTGAACCCTGCAGAAACCCTGTATAAGCAGCTGCAGTTTACTTGTCTTTATTACAGCAATGTGCTGCAAATAGTCATTATAAAAACCGTTTTTTTCTATTGACATTGAGGTTGGAAGAAAAGTACAGGTAGATATTCACAATTTATTAAAAAATAGTGAGTTTATGCTAGAATATTTTGATGTCACAAATTGACACTTACTCAGAAGAATATTAGGAAATAAAGCTAAGATGCTTTTCTTTTTATGTGTCCATATGAATATTACTGTTTTGTACTTTAACTGTATTATATCATCCATTTTTATATTTACTATGATAACTCCAAATATCATATACAATAGTTTAATGAGTTTGAATATAAATGTATACATGTATGTGTGTGTATATATACACACATACATGTATACATTTTTTCTTGTATTTTTCCATGCTCCATTACAATGTTACTAGAAATCTATATTTATTTGTTTGTCCTAACTTAGCTTAGTGTCACACAATGTCTTTTCAACATTCAGAAGGAATGCACCAGGAAACAAAAAAGAAGAGGAAGTATAGACAAAAGAAAGGAGTATTACCACTATACTCAGCCAACAAACTGTTGCCAACAAAGTATGAAAACAATAAAAATGTGATACATGTGATTGTTGTGAAAGTGGATTGTGTGTTCAGGAGGCAGGTTAAACGTTATTTTTAGGAGTTTCAGTCAGCACCATCAGACGTGTCAATTTAAGCAAAAGCTTCAATAAATGTAAGTAAATTCCGCTTTTTACATTGGTTAATTCATCAATCCGTTTCGTGCTGCTTATCCAAGACCAGGTTGCGTTGACTTAATCAATTATATCATTAAGAATTATTCTTATATACTGCTGGTAAGTAATGAAAAAATGTGATGATACATAATTTTAGGCTGTATCCTCCCTATTGGTTTTCCATAATAATGCCATACTTTGGCCAGTATAATCATGAAACAGGTAGACTATTAAAGTACATTATGTGGTATTAAAAGGTCTTAAAAAGTCTTATATTTAATGTGGTGAACCCTGCAGAAACCCTGTATAAGCAGCTGCAGTTTACTTGTCTTTATTACAGCAATGTGCTGCAAATAGTCATTATAAAAACCGTTTTTTTCTATTGACATTGAGGTTGGAAGAAAAGTACAGGTAGATATTCACAATTTATTAAAAAATAGTGAGTTTATGCTAGAATATTTTGATGTCACAAATTGACACTTACTCAGAAGAATATTAGGAAATAAAGCTAAGATGCTTTTCTTTTTATGTGTCCATATGAATATTACTGTTTTGTACTTTAACTGTATTATATCATCCATTTTTATATTTACTATGATAACTCCAAATATCATATACAATAGTTTAATGAGTTTGAATATAAATGTATACATGTATGTGTGTGTATATATATATACACACACATACATGTATACATTTTTTCTTGTATTTTTCCATGCTCCATTACAATGTTACTAGAAATCTATATTTATTTGTTTGTCCTAACTTAGCTTAGTGTCACACAATGTCTTTTCAACATTCAGAAGGAATGCACCAGGAAACAAAAAAGAAGAGGAAGTATAGACAAAAGAAAGGAGTATTACCACTATACTCAGCCAACAAACTGTTGCCAACAAAGTATGAAAACAATAAAAATGTGATACATGTGATTGTTGCGAAAGTGGATTGTGTGTTCAGGAGGCAGGTTAAACATTTTTTTTTAGGAGTTTCAGTCAGCACCATCAGACGTGTCAATTTAAGCAAAAGCTTCAATAAATGTAAGTAAATTCCGCTTTTTACATTGGTTAATTCATCAATCCATTTCGTGCTGCTTATCCAGGACCAGGTTGCGTTGATTTAATCAATTATATCATTAAGAATTATTCTTATATACTGCTGGTAAGTAATGAAAAAATGTGATGATACATAATTTTAGGCTGTATCCTCCCTATTGGTTTTCCATAATAATGCCATACTTTGGCCAGTATAATCATGAAACAGTTAGACTATTAAAGTACATTATGTGGTATTAAAAGGTCTTAAAAAGTCTTATATTTAATGTGGTGAACCCTGCAGAAACCCTGTATAAGAGTCATTATAAAAATCGTTTTTTTCTATTGACATTGAGGTTGGAAGAAAAGTACAGGTAGATATTCACTATTTATTAAAAAATAATGAGTTTATGCTGGAATATTTTGATGTCACAAATTGACACTTACTCAGAAGAATATTAGGAAATAAAGCTAAGATGCTTTTCTTTTTATGTGTCCATATGAATATTACTGTTTTGTACTTTAACTGTATTATATCATCCATTTTTATATTTATTACGATAACTCCAAATATCATATACAATAGTTTAATGAGTTTGAATATATATATATATATATATATATATATATATATATATATATATACAGCGGGTAAAATAAGTATTGAACACGTCACCATTTTTCTCAGTAAATATATTTCCAAAGGCGCTATTGATATGAAATTTTCACCAGATGTTGGTAACAACCCAAGTAATCTATACATACAAAGAAACCAAAACAAATAAGTTCAGAAATTAAGTTATGTGTAATAATGTGAAAAGACACAGGGAAAAAGTATTGAACACATGAAGAAAGGGAGGTGCAAAAAGGCATGGAAAGCCAAGACAACAGCTGAAATCTATCAGTAATTAGAAATTAATCCGACTCCTTGTCAGTGCAAATTAATATCAACTGTTTCAGTCCCAACTGATGGCCTATAAAAAGGTGTCTTATTACCAAGGTGTCACACAAGAAACATCTCATGATGGGTAAAAGCAAGGAGCTCTCTCAAGACCTTCGCAACCTTATTGTTGCAAAACATACTGATAACATTGGATACAGACGCATTTCTAAACTTCTGAATGTTCCAGTGAGCACTGTTGGGGCCATAATCCGGAAGTAGAAAGAACATAATTTCATCATTAACTGGCCATGACCAGGTTCTCCTCGCAAGATTTCTGACAGAGAAGCGAAAGAATTATCAGAAGAGTTGTCCAAGAGCCAAGGACCACTTGTGGAGAGCTTCCGAAAGACCTGGAATTAGCAGGTACAATTGTTTCAAAGAAATCAATAAGTTATGCACTCAACCGCCATGGCCTGTATGCACGCTCACCACGCAAGATTCCATTGCTGAAGAAAAAGCATGTTGAAGCTTGTTTAAAGTTTTCTGCACAATATTTGGACAAGCTTATGAAATACTGGGAGAATATAGTCTGGTCAGATGAGAGCAAAAATGAACTATTTGGATGCCATAATACACACCATGTTTGGAGGACAAATGGCACTGCACATCACCCTAAAAACACCATACCAACAGTGAAGTTTGGAGGTGGGAACATCATGGTGTGGGGCTGCTTTTCAGCATACGGTACTGGAAAACTTCACATAATTGAAGGAAGGATGAATGGAAAAATTTACCGAGACATTCTTGATAAAAATCTGCTGCCATCTACCAGGATGATGAAGATGAAACGACGGTGGACATTTCAGCAAGACAATGATCCCAAACACACAGCCAAGGAAACTCTCAACTGGTTTTAGAGAAAGAAAATAAAGCTGCTAGAATGGCCCAGCCAATCACCTGACTTGAATCCAATTGAAAATCTATGGAAAGAACTGAAGATCAGAGTTCATAGAAGAGGCCCATGGAACCTTGAAGATTTGAAGACTGTTTGTGTGGAAGAATGTGCCAAAATCACACCTGAGCAATGCATACGACTAGTTTCTCCATACAGGAGGCGTCTTGAAGCTGTCATTACCAACAAAGGCTTTTGTACAAAGTATTAAATAAATATCAGTAAGCGTGTTCAATACTTTTTCCCTGTGTCATTTCACATTATTACACATAATGTCATGTTCTGGCTGTGCCAACCTCTTATTATTTACTTTTGTGATTTTGGATTTGGTGTATTTTTATATTATTCCGGTGTTTCCTATTTTATTTTGGTAATTCACTCCTCCTGTGTCTTGTCTGGTTTTACTTCCCTCCTTTGTTTGTTTTCCCGCCTTTTGTTGATTGTTGATTTTTGAAAGTTTGTAATTTTGAAAGGACTGTGGAAAGACTCTTTTCTGCTGATTCTGATGCTTGGAGTCCCATCTTGGAACAGCTTGCTGTGCAGAGGCTATATTTTAAGGAGAAGCCATGGGTGAGCCATTTTGTGCTCCACTTAGACATTGTAACAAAGAGACTAAACCAGTTCATGCACACCCATCAGCTCTCTCTGCCTACAAATCACCATTCTCCACTACAGACTGATAACATTGGCTTCCTGAGCTTCCAGCCCATGCCCCAACAGTCAGCTAGCTCTAAGCTAGCATCAACCCCAGATCTGTTCTTAGGAACCCGCCTTGCCCTGGGAGGCCCACTAAGTTTCCAGTCTAATCCTCGCCATGCTAGCATCCAGGACACTAGCTTCAAGCCGGATGCCATGCTAGGGGTTGGATCTCCCAGAAGGAGGCGTGGGTCTCAGAGGCGGCGTCCTCCTAAGTTTCTCAGTGTTCAACTCGAATTCAAGCCTACTCCTGTGTCGGAGGTCCGGCTGATCTCTGCTCCAAGTGTCCTGTCGGCAGTCCGGCCGACCTCTGCTCCAAGTGTCCTGTCGGCGGTCCGACCGACCTCTGCTCCAAGCGTCCTGTCGGAGGTCTGGCCGACCTCTGCTCCAAGCGTCCTGTCGGAGGTCCGGCCGACTCCTGTTCCACGTGTCCTGTCGGCGGTCCGGCCGACTCCTGTTCCAAGTGTCCTGTCGGCGGGCCGTCCGCCTGAGTTTCCCGGATCTGACTCTGCCTTGCCCCCGGGTTATCTGCCGGAGTTCCCAGACTCTGTCCCGGTTCTGCCCCCGGGTCATCCACCGGAGTTTCCCGGCTCTGTCTCTGCCCTGCCCTCAGGCCGTCCGCCTGAGTTCCCTGACTCTGTCCCGGTTTTTCCCTCGGGCCGTCCGCCTGAGATCATCGGTGCCCGCTGTTTCTGGAGTCCCTCCTCCAGACCCCCCTCCGCCCACCCGGTTCTGTTTGTGGAACGTCTGGGATCCGTCCCTTGAGGGGGAGGCTCTGTCATGTTCTGGCTGTGCCAGCCTCTTATTATTTACTTTTGTGATTTTGGATTTGGTGTATTTTTATATTATTCCGGTGTTTCCTATTTTATTTTGGTAATTCACTCCTCCTGTGTCTTGTCTGGTTTTACTTCCCTCCTTTGTTTGTTTTCCCGCCTTTTGTTGATTGTCTGCCCCGCCCTGATTTGTTTCACCTGTGTGTAATCATGTCTAGTATTTAAGCCTGTGTGTTTCCCCTCTGTCTTTGTCGGTTCGTCTTGTCTCTCCAGCCCCGTCTACCTTGTCCTCCGTGGTTCTTGGTTCCTCCTGCTTTAATCCTGGTGTTCCTCGTGTTTTCCCTGGTATGTGATTTTTGGTTTTGGTCCTCTGTTTGGTTTTTGTTGTTTGTTTCTATTTGTTGTTTTGTACTTGGTTCCCCTCCCTGCCTTTTGTGTTTTGGATTTATTTCAGCTCTATTAAAGCTCGCTTTATTTTCAAAACTACCTGTCCTGCCTGTCACTCTGCGTTTGGGTTCCCTCTGAAAACTCCACCCTTGACACATAACTTAATTTCTGAACTTATTTGTTTTGGTTTCTTTGTATGTATAGATTACTCGGGTTGTTACCAACATCTGGTGAAAATTTCATGTCAATAGCACCTTTGGAAATATATTTAATGAGAAAAATGGTGACGTGTTCAATACTTATTTTACCCGCTGTTTACACACATGTATACATTTTTTTTCTTGTATTTTTCCACGCTCCATTACAATGTTACTAGAACTCTATATTTATTTGTCCTAATTTAGCTCAGTGTCACACAATGTCTTTTCAACATTCAGAAGGAATGCACCAGGAAACAAAAAAGAAGAGGAAGTATAGAAAAAAAAGGAGTATTACCACTACACTGAGCCAACAAACTGTTGACAACAAAGTATTAAAAACAATAAAAATGTGATTGATGCGCTTTTTGTATCGTGTCACTGTTAAATCAAAAGTCTCCACCCCACCATCAACAGTTGGATGGCAGTAGTGGATGATTTTTTTTCTATTCAAAGAAACATTTAAAGGGACTGTTTGTACGAATCAGAAATTGCTTGTTAACATTGACACCTGTGGCCGTTAAGTCAACGAAAGTTAGCGTCCTGTTGCTCGGGCTCCCACTTCTGCTCGCTCTAAATAGACATGAACGAGCCTCGCTCAAAACAGTGAGGCACCACACGTCAGCTAAAACCACAAAATCACTCTATATTTCAGCTGCTTGGCAGTAATGTTAGCTGACCAGACATAGATCTCTCATGAATCACTGCTGATCCTAGTGTTGGCTTTTCCTGCCTCAGTCTCCAACTGGATTACTATGAGGTGTACACATACTGTATTATATATCAAATCCTCTCTCTTTGGATGTTTTGTATCCTTTGAGATATAAAGACTAAACATACTACTATAGTGAATACTGTAATTTGCAGATTGGATACTGCATGCTACTTAAAAAATAATAATTCTAGTCATTAGTAACTGCAGTGCAAAATGTTTTGACATGTTGTTTCTGTGAGTAAGTGTCTGTATTGTTTGAATTTCTAGAATCAAAGGAAAAGCAGGATGGGTGTCGGACGGATCATATCAATTTTCCTGATTATAATAGGTAAGCTCGTAAGTGATGTTAAACCAATTGGCTTTGAAGGTTCTTGATAGAAATTAATCTAAAAGGTGGAGGGTAAAACACAACATTAAGTTAAGTTGGAATTCTTGTCTGCACCTCATCCTATATTTCTTTTAAAGACACATAAGAGTCAAGTATCATCTTTAGATAAGGATTAGTTAATGAAGGCAAAAAGTAACCTGTGTTTTATTAATCCTTTCTTTTGTTACTTTTTAGCTACAGCTCCCACAACTGCAGCTATCACAACTGCAGCCCCCACAACTGCAGCCCCCACAACTGCAACTCCAACAACTGCAGGACCAATAACTGCAGCTCCCACAATTGCAGCTCCAACAACTGAGGCTCCCACAACTGCGGCACCGACAACTGCAGCTCCCACAAATGCCGCTCTCACCACTGCGGCTCCCACAAATGCAGCCACAACAACTGCAGCTCCCACAACTGTAGCCCCCACAACTGCAACTCCAACAACTGCAGCCCCAACAACTGCAGCCCCCACAACTGCAGCTCCCACAACTGCAGCTCCAACAACTGCAGCCCCCACAACTGCAGCTCCAACAACTGCAGCTCCCACCACTGCGGCCCCAACAACTGCAGCCCCCACAACTGCAGCCCCAACAACTGCAGCCCCCACAACTGTAGCTCCCACAACTGCAGCTCCCACAACTGCAGCCCCAACAACTGCCTCTCTCACCACTGCAGCTCCCACAACTGCAGCTCCCACAACTGCAGCCCCAACAACTGCAGCTCCCACAACTGCAGCTCCCACAACTGCAGCCCCCACAACTGCAGCCCCAACAACTGCCTCTCCCACCACTGCAGCTCCCACAACTGCAGCTCCAACAACTGCAGCCCCCACAACTGCAGCTCCAACAACTGCAGCTCCCACCACTGCAGCCCCAACAACTGCAGCTCCCACAACTGCAGCTCCCACAACTGCAGCCCCCACAACTGCCTCTCCCACCACTGCAGCTCCCACAACTGCAGCTCCAACAACTGCAGCCCCCACAACTGCAGCTCCAACAACTGCAGCTCCTACGACTGCAGCCCCAACAATTGCGGCACCAAGAACTGCAGCTCCTACAACTGCAGCCCAAATAACTGCAGCTATCACAACTGCAGCCCCAACAACTGCTAACCCAATATCTGCAGCTCCCACAACTGCAGCTCCCACCTCTGCAGCCCCAACAACTTTGGCCCCCACAACTGCAGCCCCAACAACTGCAGCCCCAACAACTGCGGCCCCAACAACTGCCGCTCCCACCACTGCAGCTCCCACAACTGCAGCCCCAACAACTGCAGCTCCTACAACTGCAGCCCCAACAACTGCGGCACCAAGAACTGCAGCTCCGACAACTGCCGCTCCCACAACTGCAGCTCCCACCACTGCAGCCCCAACAACTGCTGCCCCCACAACTGCACTCCCAACAACTGCAGCCCCCACAACTGCAGCTCCCACAACTGCAGCCCCAACAACTTCCGCTCCCACAACTGCAGCTCCCACAACTGGAGCCCCAACAACTGCAGCTCCAACAACTGTAGCCCCCACAACTGCAGCTCCTACAACTGCAGCCCCAACAACTACCGCTCCCACCACTGCCGCTCCCACAACTGCAGCTCCCACCACTGCAACTCCAACAACTGTGGCCCCCACAACTGCAGCCCCAACAACTGCAGCCCCAATAACTGCAGCTATCACAACTCCAGCCCCAACAACTGCAGCCCCAACAACTTCTGCTCCCACAACTGCAGCTCCCACAACTGCAGTCCCCACAACTGGAGCCCCAACAACTGCCTCTCTCACCACTGCAGCTCCCACAACTGCAGCTCCAACAACTGCAGCCCCCACAACTACAGCTCCAACAACTGCAGCTCCCATCACTGCGGCCCCAACAACTGCAGCCCCAACAACTGCAGCCCAAATAACTGCAGCTATCACAACTGCAGCCCCAACAACTGCGGCCCCAATAACTGCAGCTCCCACAACTGTAGCTCCCACAACTGCAGCCCCAACAACTGATGCCCCAATAACTGCATTTATCACAACTGCAGCCCCAACAACTGCGGCCCCAACAACTGCCGCTCCCACAACTGCCGCTCCCACCACTGCAGCCCCAACAACTGCGGCCCCCACAACTGCAGCCCCAACAACTGCAGCTCCTACAACTGCAGCCCCAACAACTGCGGCACCAAGAACTGCAGCTCCTACAACTGCCGCTCCCACAACTGCAGCCCCAACAACTGCGGCCCCCACAACTGCAGCCCCAACAACTGCAGCTCCCACAACTGCAGCCCCAACAACTTCCGATCCCACAACTGCAGCTCCCACAACTTCAGCCCCCACAACTGGAGCCCCAACAACTGCAGCTCCCACAACTGCAGCCCCAACAACTACCGCTCCCACCACTGCCGCTCCCACAACTGCAGCTCCCACCACGGCAGCTCCAACAACTGTGGCCCCCACAACTGCAGCCCCAATAACTGCAGCTATCACAACTGCGGCCCCAACAACTGCAGCTCCCACCACTGCCGCTCCGACAACTGCAGCCACAACAACTGCGGCCCCAACAACTGCAGCTCCCACAACTGTGACTCCCAACCCAGCAGCCCCAACAACTGCGGCCCCCACAACTGCTGCTCCCACAACTGCGGCTCCCACAACTGCAGCCACAACAACTGCAGCCCCCACAACTGCAGCCCCCACAACTCAAGCTCCATCAACTGCACCCCCAACAACTGCAGCTCCAACAACTGCCTCTCCCACCACTGCAGCTCCCACAAATGCAGCCACAACAACTGCAGCTCCCACAACTGTAGCCCCCACAACTGCAACTCCAACAACTGCAGCCCCCACAACTGCAGCCCCCACAACTGCAGCTCCAACAACTGCAGCTCCAACCACTGCAGCTCCCACAACTGCAGCCCCCACAACTGCAGGCCACACAACTGCAGCCCCCACAACTGCAGCCCCAACAACTTCCGCTCCCACAACTGCAGCTCCCACAACTGCAGCCCCCACAACTGGAGCCCCAACAACTGCAGCTCCAACAACTGTAGCCCCCACAACTGCAGCTCCCACAACTGCAGCCCCAACAACTACCGCTCCCACCACTGCCGCTCCCACAACTGCAGCTCCCACCACTGCAACTCCAACAACTGTGGCCCCCACAACTGCAGCCCCAACAACTGCAGCCCCAATAACTGCAGCTATCACAACTGCGGCCCCAACAACTGCAGCTCCCACCACCGCCGCTCCGACAACTGCAGCCACAACAACTGCAGCCACAACAACTGCGGCCCCAACAACTGCAGCTCCCACAACTGCGACTCCCAACCCTGCAGCCCCAACAACTGCGGCCCCCACAACTGCAGCCCCAACAACTGCAGCTCCCACAACTGCAGCCCCAACAACTTCTGCTCCCACAACTGCAGCTCCCACAACTGCAGCCCCCACAACTGGAGCCCTAACAAATGCAGCCCCAACAACTGCCTCTCTCACCACTGCAGCTCCCACAACTGCAGCTCCAACAACTGCAGCCCCCACAACTACAGCTCCAACAACTGCAGCTCCCATCACTGCTGCCCCAACAACTGCAGCCCCCACAACTGCAGCCCCAACAACTGCAGCCCAAATAACTGCAGCTATCACAACTGCAGCCCCAACAACTGTGGCCCCAATAACTGCAGCTCCCACAACTGTAGCTCCCACCTCTGCAGCCCCAACAACTGTGGCCCCCACAACTGCAGCCCCAACAACTGATGTCCCAATAACTGCATTTATCACAACTGCAGCCCCAACAACTGCGGCCCCAACAACTGCCGCTCCCACAACTGCCACTCCCACCACTGCAGCTCCCACCACTGCAGCCCCAACAACTGCGGCCCCCACAACTGCAGCCCCAACAACTGCAGCTCCTACAACTGCAGCCCCAACAACTGCAGCACCAAGAACTGCAGCTCCTACAACTGCCGCTCCCACAACTGCAGCCCCAACAACTGCGGCCCCCACAACTGCAGCCCCAACAACTGCAGCTCCCACCTCTGCAGCCCCAACAACTGTGGCCCCCACAACTGCAGCCCCAACAACTGATGCCCCATTAACTGCAGCTATCACAACTGCAGCCCCAACAACTGCGGCCCCAACAACTGCAGCTCCCACAACTGCAGCCCCAACAACTGCAGCCCCAACAACTGCAGCCCCTACAACTGCAGCCCCAACAACTGCGGCACCAACAACTGCAGCTCCTACAACTGCCGCTCCCACAACTGCAGCTCCCACCACTGCGGCCCCCACAACTGCAGCCCCAACAACTGCAGCTCCCACAACTGCAGCCCCCACAACTGCAGCTCCCACAACTGCAGCCCCCACAACTGCAGCCCCAACAACTGCAGCCCCAACAACTGCCTCTCTCACCACTGCAGCTCCCACAACTGCAGCTCCAACAACTGCAGCCCCCACAACTGCAGATCCAACAACTGCAGCTCCAACAACTGCAGCTCCCACCACTGCAGCCCCAACAACTGCAGCTCCCACAACTACAGCCCCCACAACTGCAGGCCACACAACTGCAGCACCCACAACTGCAGCCCCAACAACTGCAGCTCCCACAACTGCAGCCCCAACAACTGCAGCCCCAACAACTGCAGCCCCAACAACTGCCTCTCTCACCACTGCAGCTCCCACAACTGCAGCTCCAACAACTGCAGCCCCCACAACTGCAGCTCCAACAACTGCAGCTCCAACCACTGCAGCCCCAACAACTGCAACCCCAACAACTGCGGCCCCAATAACTGCAGCTCCCACAAACTGCAGCTCCCACCTCTGCAGCCCCAACAACTGATGCCCCAATAACTGCAGCTATCACAACTGCAGCCCCAACAACTGCGGCCCCAACAACTGCCGCTCCCACAACTGCCGCTCCCACCACTGCAGCCCCAACAACTGCAGCTCCCACCACTGCAGCCCCAACAACTGCGGCCCCCACAACTGCAGCCCCTACAACTGCAGCCCCAACAACTGTGGCACCAAGAACTGCAGCTCCCACAACTGCAGCCCCAACAACTGCAGCTCCCACAACTGCAGCCCCAACAACTACCGCTCCAACAGCTGTAGCCCCCACAACTGCAGCCCCAACAACTACCGCTCCCACCACTGCAGCTCCCACAACTGCAGCTCCAACAACTGTGGCCCCCACAACTGCAGCCCCAACAACTGCAGCCCCAATAACTGCAGCTATCACAACTGCGGCCCCAACAACTGCAGCTCCCACCACTGCCGCTCCGACAACTGCAGCCACAACAACTGCGGCCCCAACAACTGCAGCTCCCACAACTGCGACTCCCAACCCTGCAGCTCCCACAACTGCAGCCCCCACAACTGCGGCTCCCACAACTGCAGCTCCCACCACTGCAGCCCCAACAACTGTAGCTCCCACAACTGCAGCTCCAACAACTGTAGCTCCCACAACTGCAGCCCCAACAACTGCTGCAACTACAACTACAACCACAACCACAACAACCACCACATCAGTAACGACAACTGCTGAGGCAGTCACAACAAGGCGATTGATTTTCAGATCTGTTGGAGAGACATTTACAAGTGACTTGCAGAATCCATCATCTGCAGCGTTTATAAGTCGAGCCTCAATAATAAAGTCGATGGTAAGTCACTATCTTAGAGTGAAGTCTAACAAAATCTATGCATTTTAATTAATTGGAAACATTTTACTTAATATCTATAATTTCACAGTATTTCTGCAATATGCCATTTTATCTTTTCATATGTGCATTCATCATTCTTCTTTGTAAACACTTTTTTATGGTTTTCACCCAAAATACTCACATATTAAATTTCCCATCAGAGTTTGGTGGAGCTAGATTGTATAAATAAAATCCCTCAAAGTATTTTTTGTATTTTGTCTAATAAACGCTAGATTGTTTCTCGTTTCACAGTGCATGGAAACTGGAGGATGGCATTTCATTCCTGGTTTTAGTTTTCAAAGAAAAAACGATGTAACTCATTCTTCCATACACAGTAAATAGGACAAAGATAAATTATTTTGCAGTCACTGAAGAAATTGGAATAGTGTCATTAGTTATTGTAAATTAAATACCACAATGAAAAAGACAATGCACAAGTGAAGAAGCACAAGCCAATAAAATAAATGTACTACAAATGATTTGCTTGTATTTCTGCAGCTTGAACCTTTCTACCAAGAAGCATTTACTTCATTCCGCACATTGACAGTGATTTCTTTCAGGTAATTTGATAATGTTATAATGATAGAATCTTAAGAGTATTGGTCATAAATTCATACGAGTAAAACAATATTTTTTGGTAATTCCTCTTGCAGTAATGGCTCAATCATCAACAATGTGGACCTTGGATTTTCATCCACATCTGTTCCTAATGGCAGTCAGATCGGAGATGTTTTGGTTGGAGCAGCTTCGAACATCACAGCCTTCAACATTGACACCACCTCCATTTCTGTGGATGCTACACGTAAGCAATATTGAATACTACCTCATCAAAAATTTTAAATATTACAGATTTGTTTTTTATTTGTTAAAGCAATGTCTGGTTTCCTTTTCTCACAACTGCGGCTCCCACAACTGCAGCCCCAACAACTGCAGCTATCACAACTGCAGCCACAACAACTGCGGCCCCAACAACTGCAGCTCCAACAACTGCAGCTCCCACAACTGCGGCACCCACAACTGAAGCCCCAACAACTGCTGCTCCCACCACTGCAGCTCCCACCATTGCAGCCCCAACAACTGCGGCTCCCACAACTGCAGCCCCAACAACTGCCTCTCCCACCACTGCATCCCCCACAACTGCAGCCCCAACGACTGCCGCTCCCACCACTGCCGCTCCCACCACTGCAGCTCCCACCACTGCATCCCCAACAACAGCAGCTCCCACAACTGCAGCTCCCACAACTGCAGCCCCAACAACTGCAGCTATCACAACTGCAGCCCCAATAATTGCGGCCCCAACAACTACAGCCCCAACAACTGCAGATCCCACAACTGCAGCTATCACAACTGCAGCCACAACAACTGCGGCCCCAACAACTGCAGCTCCCACAACTGCGGCTCCCACAACTGAAGCCCAAACAACTGCTGCTCCCACCACTGCAGCTCCCACCATTGCAGCCCCAACAACTGCGGCTCCCACAATTGCAGCCCCAACAACTGCCTCTCCCACCACTGCTGCTCCCACCACTGCAGCTCCCACCACTGCATCCCCAACAACAGCAGCTCCCACAACTGCAGCTCCCACAACTGCAGCCACAACAACTGCGGCCCTAACAACTGCAGCTCCAACAACTGCAGCTCCCACAACTGCGGCTCCCACAACTGAAGCCCCAACAACTGCTGCTCCCACCACTGCAGCTCCCACCATTGCAGCCCCAACAACTGCGGCTCCCACAACTGCAGCCCCAACAACTGCCTCTCCCACCACTGCCGCTCCCACCACTGCAGCTCCCACAACTGCAACCCCAACAACTCGTTCAACTGCAGCACCAACAATTGCGGCCCCAACAACTACAGCCCCAACAACTGCAGATCCCACAACTGCAGCCCCAACAACTGCAACTCCAACAACTGCAGCCCCCACAACTGCAGCTCCCACAACTGCAGCCCCAACAACTGCAGCCCCCACAACTGCTGCTCCTACCACTGCCGCTCCCACAACTGCAGCTCTCAACACTGCAGCCCTCACAACTGCAGCCCCACAACTGCAGCCCAACAACTGCCGCTCCCACAACTGCAGCAACCACCACTGCTGCCCCGACAACTGAGGCCCCCACAACTGCAGCCCCCACAACTGCAGCTCCAACAACTGCGGCCCCCCACAACTGCAGCCCCAACAACTGCAAGCTCTCACAACTGCAGCCCCAACAACTGCAGCTCCAACAACTGCCGCCCAAACAACTGCAGCCCCAACAACTGCAGCCCCCACAACTGCTGCTCCCACCACTGCCGCTTCCACAACTGCAGCTCCCAACACTGCAGCCTTAACAACTGCGCCCCCCACAACTGCAGCCCAAACAACTGCCGCTCCCACAACTACAGGTCCCACCACTGCGGCCCCCGACAACTGCAGCCGCAACAACTGCGGCCCCCACCACTGCGATCCCAACAAATAGTGCGTCAACTACAACTGAAGGTTCAACAACAACTGGTGGACCAACGACAACATCTGGAGGTTCAACAACAACTGGTGGGTCAACTACAACTGGAGATTCAACAACAAGTGGATCGACTACAACAACTGTAGGTTCAACAACAATTGGTGCATCAACTACAATTGAAGGTTCAACGACAACTACTGTTACTACTACTACTGAAGCTCCCCCACCAGTTGTGGTTCTCCGAGCAACCTTGGTACAACCATTTGTAGAAGAACTCGCTGATAAAAACAGTAGAGAATTCAAGACTCTTGAAGCACAAGTTGTAGCAGTGGTTAGTACTCATTCTCATTATTTTTCTGTGTATTGAGTGAGTTTCCATTTTTTCATATCATTTGGAGAATACTGTATCTTTATTTCATTTATATATTTTTTTTTTGCTTCATTCCCACAGTATGATGTCATCTACAGGACTCGATTTGGTTTTCTTTTCATCCGCACTTTTGTCATAGAGTTCAGGTAACATTTAAAATTTTGAGAGTCCAACTGACTTTGTTTTACTTTCTGGGTTCTGGACATCAATATTATAATTTTGAAACCTAATAAGGACAAAATAATATTAATAATTATACATATGCATAAGTTGTCATGGTTAATATAATTTGATCAAGATGTGTGCTTTTATGATGCAGACGAGCTGTGGCCAGAACACGAATAGAAAATACTCTAGCAGAGGTCGGGATTGAGTTCAATCAAACGGCTTCACCTGAAGAAATCCCACAGGCCAATGTTGTTGCAGAAACCTTAGTCAACGCTGTGTCTAACCCCAACAATACCTTTAACCTCACAATTGATACCAACACCATTGAAGCAATTCGTAAGTAAACACTAGCCCTACATTTCACTCTAGTGGTTGCTAGAGCAGGAAAATATACCCAATGTTATTTGTAATTGATCTATCACGGTCTGTGAGTGCGTGTGTATTCATTTTTATTTTTAGTGAACCACAGTAAACTACTAAACTACTGCATGAATTCTGATATACTCCAGAATTTCATCTGAAAATAAACATCCTAATTTCATGTTCTACTCCAATTAAGGATGGGGTTTCAATCATCCTCTTTCACTGCCATTTCCATGACTGACCTTACTATCAAAGTTTATCATGGATTTCTTTCCTGATCCATTTTAGACAAATTGCTGGGTCGACAAAGAGCATACACAATCACAATTACCATGAAGTCCACTGTGACAAACATTAGCATGTCTACTTAAACTGTGACTTGCCATATATAGACTAATGTTGTGATGTGTATGCTTGTTCAAAAGAAGGTCCTTTGACTACCATAATTATTTTTTTCCATATTTCTTCAAATTGTTCCATATCTGTTTTTTACAGAAAGAAACGTCACAACTGTAGCACCCTCTTTAAATACAACTACTGCAATCTCACCTGCTGCAAATACAACTACCAGTGCTGCAACTACAGCTACAACTACTGCAACCACAGCTACCAGTGTTGCAAATACAACTACCAGTGCTGCAACTACAGCTACCAGTGCTGCAAATACAACTACAACTGCTGCAACTACAACTACAACCACAACCACAACAACTACTACAACCACCACATTAGTAACGACAACTGCTGAGGCAGTCACAACAAGGCGATTGATTTTCAGATCTGCTGGAGAGACATTTACAAGTGACTTGCAGAATCCATCATCTGCAGCGTTTATAAGTCGAGCCTCAATAATAAAGTCGACGGTAAGTCACTATCTTAGAGTGAAGTCTAACAAAATCTATGCATTTTAATTAATTGGAAACATTTTACTTAATATCTATAATTTCACAGTACGTCTGCAATATGCCATCTTATCTTTTCATATGTGCATTCATCATTCTTCTTTGTAAACACTTTATTATGATTTTCACCCAAAATACTCACATATTAAATTTCCCATCAGAGTTTGGTGGAGCTAGATTGTATAAATAAAATCCCTCAAAGTATTTTTTGTATTTTGTCTAATAGACGCTAGATTGTTTCTCGTTTCACAGTGAATGGAAACTGGAGGATGGCATTTCATTCCTGGTGTTGAGTTTTCAAAGAAAAAAACGATGTAACTCATTCTTCCATATACAGTAAATAGGACACAGATAAATTATTTTGCAGTCACTGAAGAAATTGGAATAGTGTCATTAGTTATTGTAAATTAAATACCACAGTGAAAAAGACAATGCACAAGTGAAGAAGCACAAGCCAATAAAATAAATGTACTACAAATGATTTGCTTGTATTTCTGCAGCTTGAACCTTTCTACCAAGAAGCATTTCCTTCATTCCGCACATTGACGGTGCTTTTTTTCAGGTAATTTGATAATGTTATAATGATAGAATCTTAAGAATATTGGTCATATATTCATACGAATAATACAATATTTTTTGGTAATTCCATTTGCAGTAATGGCTCAATCATCAACAATGTGGACCTTGGATTTTCATCCACATCTGTTCCTAATGGCACTCAGATCGGAGATGTTTTGGTCGGAGCAGCTTCGAACATCACAGCCTTCAACATTGACACCACCTCCATTTCTGTCGATGGCACACGTAAGCAATATTGAATACTACCTCATCAAAAATTTTAAATATTACAGATTTGTTTTTTATTTGTTAAAGCAATGTCTGGTTTCCTTTTCTCAACATTTACAGAAGTTTCAAGTGGAGTAAGCCACAAGATCAGTCTCATCACGGCATCCTTCCTTGTGCTGCTGTCATGGCTACTGTCAAGCCAGCAATAGTGCAGGGGTTATGTCCATGTGAAATAAGACTTATATTACTGATATGAAAAAGAACTTTGTTCTCATTAAGTATCCAAGAGAACTATGACATGTCTTGGAAAGAACTTCCAGATATTAAAGGGGACATATCATGCTCATTTTCAGGTTCATACTTGTATTTTAGATTTCTACTAGAACATATTTATATGCTTAAATGTTCGAAAAACACATTATTTTTCTCAAACTGTCTGTCTGAATATACCTGTATTCACCCTCTGTCTGAAACACTCCATTTTAGCACCTGTCTCTTTAAGCCCCACTCCAGAAAAAGCCCTGTCTGCTCTGATTGGCTTGCGAAAAATATATGGCGTACTTTTGCAAAGGTACTTCTCAAGCCATGGGTGGAGATACTCAGATGGGGGGTGGTATACTGTAAGCTAATGAGCCTGTATGTGACATAGGAAGGGGAGCCAAATGTGAATGGCTTTTTGAATCACTTTTGCCCACAAAAAACTGACTGGGTTGTCTTATTTCACAGTTTGTGGGTGGGTAGGCACTCCAGGTAGCCAAAAGTATCTGGTCTATAGCACAAGCACTGAAAAAGTAACTTTTTTCATGATATGTTCCCTTTAAATTCAAAGTTGCGATGACCACACACATTGATAATGTGTGTCAATTGCAAAGTCACGTCTATTCTATTCTTTTCTATTCTTGATAGCACAGACCTTTACTAGAACTTTTCCTTATTTCCCTGTTTGACGTCCCAGAAAGCCCATCCATGAGACAACTTTAAGCATCTGGACCACTGAAACAAAACAAGTTATCAATGTAATTAATGGCGTAAAAATTGAGAGTAATGACAATTGAAACCTTGTTTATCAGACACACCACACATAAAGCTTTCTCCATGTTCAAACACAATTTTAACTTATTGTGCTATAATAACATAGTTTAGAATCAGTAACATTTATATTGAACATAATGCCCTTCATGATTATCCAGTCACTTTTCTTATTTATATGTATTTATATTATCATACATATGTGTATTCTGTGATTCTGTGTACGATTTGAATAAAAAAGACTAGGTCTTATCGATGATCAGAATACAAGAAATGTCTATACTATATTGTTATACGTTTTTACCATCTAAAGCATACAAAAAAGTGTATCACATTATATTGAAGATGCATCCATTAAAGGTACTGAAGATATGATCAAACCCTGTCTTATTATTTCCTAAAACTTACTTTTACTATTATTACTACTTTCATCTATTCTCAAAAGTTATTCAGGTTTGTTCAGGAAGAAAATAGCAGCACATACTGTAGTTTCCCAATGACCCTGGATCTTGAGCATAGACTAAAACGTAAACATAGTCACATGATGTCACCCATTGGTTTGTGGACTACGGTTTTGAGGCTTCGAGTGCGGCATTTTGGCCGTCGCCAACTTGGTTTTTTATCCACTACCATCTTGTTTTTTGGAACCAGAGTGACAGGAGAGGCTGGAGCTATTGGTACCTTGAAGTGAAACTCCTGAGCTCAGATTTACAACAGCAATATTAACGTTAATGTCGGCATCCAGAAGCAACAGAGGCTAACATTTTAGCAAGCTAGCAAGCAGGTAACATAATGCAGGAAATGCAAAGGCATAATGACAGAGGAAAAAGATTAGGCAGTTGGGAATATCAACATTTTCCTCAGACATATTATAAAATTACGAAGAAAAACAATACACAACTAAAATTACAATATATTCACTTATTATGCACCAAAAAATTAACTTCCGTGGCCTCCGCCATTTCTGACAACGTCTAAAAAACACGTCACAATTCGTAATTTCTGAGCTTTCAGAAACTTTCCACTTACGAGGTCGTGAATACCACAAGAGGGGGGCATTCATATGGACTCTTCTCGTGAACACGACCTCATTTGAAGGCACCATAAGTACAACCGAACGCTGAACAAGACATTTTTAGGCGACCAAAATATTACAATTAACTTTCATGAACTTAAAACAAACTGTGAAAGGGTTAAAGTTCTAAGACGAAAACACGGACAATACCCGAACTGGACAACGCTGTGGTTACAACCTGTCAATCACAAGGCATCCTCGCCCTAAAGCATACCCTGCTTTATAGGCCCTTTTCACAGCAGCCATTTTGACATGTCATTGCAGGGTAAACGCAGGTGTTATTGACAAAATGAATTATTGTCCCATTCTATTTAGGGTGTCACAGCAATTCCAGTGACAATACCAGGGCCCTAGCCCACCTAAATGGAACGGGGCCACTGAACAACAAATAAATCTGTGCAATATTAATACAAAGGAATGTGACAC
Organism: Sebastes schlegelii; assembly: GCA_014673565.1. Lineage (NCBI taxonomy): Eukaryota > Metazoa > Chordata > Actinopteri > Perciformes > Sebastidae > Sebastes > Sebastes schlegelii. Next base: position 8,805,643 of record CM025844.1, read on the forward strand.
ATTTATCTATGCAATATATCCTTGATGCAAAATACACCTCAAGTGCAACTTGTTTAAATTTTATTTATTACATCTACCCTACCTATTTTAGAAGTGCAATTACCTCTGTTTACATTACATCTATTTTTTATTAAATATTTCATACTTCTAGTGTAACACTTCTGCTTATATTTATTTATTACATCTACTTTACCTATTTTATTCACTTTATAACTATGTGTGTTTTACCTGTTATATGTTTTATCTGCCTCGTCTTGTCAAGTATTTGTTTTTAAAGCACTGATCAGAAGTGGCAACTTTGAATCTCGTTGTATTTAATACAATGACAATAAAGCTTTCTTTTCTATTCTATTCTATTCATAATTATAATTAAAATGAATTACACCTGTGTTTACCCTGCACTAACGTGTTAAAATGGCTGCTGTGAAAAGAGCCTATTGTATATTGTACTCTAAATGGGACCATAATTGACTAAATGAACATCATGCTGTATTGAATAAGACTTGAATTTTGCGATTAAGACCATAAACTCATGTTTACAATGTTTACTGAGGTAATAAATCAAGTGAGAAGTAGGCTCATTTTTCATAGACTTCTATATTTACAGACTTGTTTTTGCAATCAGAGGAGTCACCCCCTTCTGGCTATTAGAAAGAATGCAAGTTTAAGGTACTTCAGCATTGGCTTCACTTCTCAGACACAGAGGTTGCCGCCTGGTCTTGACGAACAGTTCCCATTAAGGCTACTTTATACCAAAGAAATAGTCCCGGTTGTCAGCTTGTTCTGTGGATGACAGTAATAATCCTTTTCGAAAGACATGTTGATTCCTTAATTGCAACATTTCAATGCTGTTAGCACCACAAGCTAAATTTTGTTAATCTGCGTACAATATAATGGCGTAAAGGCAGAAATCTCAAATAAGTCAGTAACTATTGTTCAGTCAGCCAACTCACAAGGATTGAACGTACAATATGTACAGCGCTGATATTTGCTCAGCTCAGCAGGGAGTGACAATGACAACTCCCCCCTAAAATGTAGACTCAGAGCCATCAGGTGGATGCGGAGGAGGGAATTTATTTTTTCCAAAATGCCTGTAGTATTCCGAGACAAATAACAGAGCTAACTCAGGTATAACATCACAACCAATGTTAATATTTTATTTGTCTCATGATTCACCATCTAGTTAAAATAATGTATCTGTTAACTGTGGGTTTTCTTTTCATTCTGTCATTTCCCCTTTTACCTGTATCATAGATAATAATATTTAGGATGTAGTGTCTTTCAACAATAAACACACTTAAATGATCTATTATCACTTTTACTATATATCTATATAAATATTATCTACTGTCAGCAGAGCAGCACATTTTACAAAGGAAGCACAAACTATAATATTAGACAAATAGAAGTTAAACACATAGTCCAGACTAAAATTAACACAACTGAAGCTGCCAAATGCAGGAGGTACAGCTGGCAAAAGATTAAATTGACGATGTGTGAATGTGTAAATTAACATTCTTATTGATTTAACAGAACACTCAAAAGTCAGATATAGTCATCTAGATGGGGCAATGATATTATAAACAGCTTTCAGAATTTAAAAGATGATTAGATTACACTTCATTATGGCCTTTGACAAGGACATGGCATATGTGACTATTTCAGCCTTCTTTCAGCTGCGTCCCCGTCTCCGGCAGTGTGAAACGGATTTGAGAGCAAGTAAAAAAAAATATTAAAAAAAATTATTCAAAGCAGTAAGCACCAACAGCATACAGCCAGCTTTCCTTCCTGCATTTGTCAGTTTAAACTGCGTTGCTTTTAGCCTGGATTATGACTTTAACTTCCTTGTATTTTTGTAATATCATATCATACGATCTGCGCACTGAGCTCCGATTGATCAGTAGGCGGTGCTTTTATATCAGTTGCTCTCTTATCTGGAACATAACCTGCTCCGGAGCGGGTTAGGTGAGAAACATATGTTACCATGGTAATCTACCCCGATAAGAGGTGAACCACCGTCGTAGGACAGAAAACCCAGGGTTAACCCTGAAGTGTCAGGTTATTGCAGTTATGAAATTACCCCGCTAACCCCAAATCCTGCTTTGTAGTACAGGCTTCAGTAGCAAGCACTGTTGCTACTGCTAGCTACAGTAGCTAGGAAGCTGATGGACTCACGCAGGTGACTCAGGCAAGTGTGAATTTAAGCAAAAGCTTAAAAAAACTTGAATAAATTCATCATTTTACATGGGTTTATCCATCAATCCATTTTATGTCGCTTATCCAGCACGTTCTCATCCAAACTTATCACATACTGGCTGAATGAAGTTATGAATTAAACAAAAACACTGGTTGGGCTTTAAATTACCATGTTTGGCTACAAGTATCGTTAATTAATTATATTATTAAGAATTATTTTGGGAAGTACTGAAAAAGTGTGATATAGTAGCAAATAATTAGGCAGTATAATCATATAGCAGGTATTAAAGGTACATTGTGTAGGATTCCGCTCAATCCTCCCTTTCAAGACTGTGGTAGCTCGAGCCGCCGAGAGCAAAACCGTGGTAACGTTGTTTGCCTCGCTCAGAATCCATCCTTACCATAATAACACAATTTTAGGAGCAACGGAAGTCAGATGGCTATCAGTACCACGATTTTGCACTCTACGGCTCACGATACTGCAGTTTCACAAGCGTGTCGGAGAACTACGGTGGCCTTCAGGTAAGGTAAAAATGTGAAAGGCTCTGGCTAGAGCCAGTGTTTTTGGTTTGTCTGTTCTGGGCTACTGTAGAAACATGGCGGAGGGGCTCATTCTAAGCTAACACAAACACAATGATTCTTAGTTTCAGGTATAAACTAATGAAAACATAGTTTTTATAGTCTAATAGATGCAGACTGTCACATATGGTGAAAGGTTTGCAACATCACAGATGTGAACTGGAATGAATAAAAAGATACTGAAATAGTTTAAAACATTGAAAGCAGATATAAAGGAGGAATTCATGACTTTTCATCTTATATCTTTTCATTTTGGGTAAGTACATTTTAAGTCTATATATGATGCTGTCAGGAGATGTCACAGACTTATGAACTAAAAGTGGGATTGTTGCGAAAGTGGATTGTGTGTTCAGGAGGCAGGTTAAACGTTATTTTTAGGAGTTTCAGTCAGCACCATCAGACGTGTCAATTTAAGCAAAAACTTCAATAAATGTAAGTAAATTCCGCTTTTTACATTGGTTAATTCATCAATCCGTTTCGTGCTGCTTATCCAGGACCAGGTTGCATTGATTTAATCAATTATATCATTAAGAATTATTCTTATATACTGATGATAGGTAATGAAAAAATGTGATGATACATAATTTTAGGCTATATCCTCCCTATTGGTTTTCCATAATAATGCCATACTTTGGCCAGTATAATCATGAAATAGGTAGACTATTAAAGTACATTATGTGGTATTAAAAGATCTTAAAAAGTCTTATATTTAATGTGGTGAACCCTGCAGAAACCCTGTATAAGCAGCTGCAGTTTACTTGTCTTTATTACAGCAATGTGCTGCAAATAGTCATTATAAAAATCGTTTTTTTCTATTGACATTGAGGTTGGAAGAAAAGTACATGTAGATATTCACAATTTATTAAAAAATAGTGAGTTTATGTTGGAATATTTTGATGTCACAAATTGACACTTACTCAGAAGAATATTAGGAAATAAAGCTAAGATGCTTTTCTTTTTATGTGTCCATATGAATATTACTGTTTTGTACTGAGGTGTCTGATGTTAGATGCAGCATATTTATATAGATGGTTTGTATTAGGAGAGTATATTGGAAGGTTAGTTGTTGTAGGGGCCTTCCTAATTTAGAGCTATTCAAGGTAAATATATACCAGATGCTAGGTCAGCAGGGTCTTGGGAGTCCCTCTCCTACAACCATATATGTGGGTCAGAGTTGAAGAGACATATGATGGCTTCGTAAAAGAGGTGTTTCTATTAAAACCATATGTGGAAACTAAGTATTTGACCAAAACAAGCTCGGTATTTAAGGAGCTGTCTGTATACGTTCGAGAGAGTTCTCTCATTATTCGGCTGGGGGCTCTCCAAGTAACGTGTTACTTGTTTACGATACTGAACTTATTGTAATAAATTTGTTATACAACTAAGACAGTGTCGGCGGAATTTCTCTTCAAACATGTTCAACTGCATCACCACAGAAGATACGACAGTACTTTAACTGTATTATATCATCCATTTTTATATTTACTACGATAACTCCAAATATCATATACAATAGTTTAATGAGTTTGAATATATATATATATATATATATATATATATATATACACATACATGTATACATTTTTTCTTGTATTTTTCCATGCTCCATTACAATGTTACTAGAAATCTATATTTATTTGTTTGTCCTAACTTAGCTTAGTGTTGAAGTGTCTGCTGTTAGATGCAGCATATTAAAGATTTGTATTAAGAGGGTATATTGGAATGCTAGGTCAGCAGGCTCCTCTGAGTCTGGTCAAAGTTGAAGAGACATCTGGTCAAGGTAAAGATAAGCTAAATGCTAGGTCAGCAGGGTCATGGAAGCCTTGGGTCAGAGTTGAAGGGACATATGTTGGCTTCAAAGAGATGTTTCTATGTTTATGGTCCCTCTCCTAAAACAACATGTAGAAACTGGGAGTTTGACCAAAGCAAGCTCAGTATATAAAGAAGCTGGAAAATATGTTCGGGAGAGTTCTCTCATTGATCGGCTGGAGGCTCTCCAAGTAACTTGTTACTTGTATACGATACTGAACTTATTGTAATAAATTTGTTATGCAACTAAGACGGTGTCGGCGGAGTTTCTCTTCAAACATCATCAATGGCAGCACCACAGAGATACGACAGAACTTGGCGTCACGAATTCAGGACGTGTTTGTGGCTGCGGCGCAGCTGGACCAGCTCTGCTTTCCTCCTCTCATCCTGGGTGAGCCTGCACCGTTCCGCTGTTTGGGGGGGGATGAGATCGGACTAGGGCTGTCCCTGGCTGTGTTGGTTTTCAGCCGCACCGCAATGATTCTGTGTGGGTGAATATTGTCATGCTGTGTTGTTGTTTGCGGGTGAAGTTCCGTTTAAATTTGTCTTATTCTCCATCATTTTACTGCGTTGTGGGCAACACAGTAGGGGGGAGTGATGGTAGAATAAGAGTTAAGAATAAAAAGTAGAAGGGAAATGTTGTGTAAAGGGTAAAGGCAAGGAGCCTAACAATGAGTAATGTTAAGTGAGTTAAAAAACTATGCGAGATTAAGAAGAAGAGAGCTCTTAAACTTCTTAAACAGTAAGACATGTGTAAATTAGCCGCTGAAGTGAAAGTTGAATAAGTGGAATTTAAGGAAAAACCTGGTACCAGGTGTATAACCAGGAATAAGGATTAAAGGAAGCCGCAGATTTGGATAAAAGCCCTCTGAGAGGCGGTTTAATACGGGCCAAAAAACCTGAATATTACATTATGTGAGTTTAGGTCGGTTATAAGCAAATAACTGGAAGTGTAGAGGAAAATATTTGTAGATAGACTCCCTCTCTGGAGTGAGCTGACGAGCCACGACTGATGCTGTTTTGTCAGATATTCTACACTTCAAAGGTAGCAAAAATTTAGATAAAAGGAATAAAAAGGAATAAGGAAGCGGCAAAAGCATGCTTTAAATAGGACGTATGAATGAGTTGTCTGTAGAATAGATTGTTGATTGTGATTTTGGTTTTGGTTTTGTTATATTTAGTGTTTTCGACATTAAAGTTAAGTAGATTGGCAGGCTGAAGAGGGATTCCCTCCTCCCTCTCCTCCCTCTCCTCTCTCTGTCTCTCTGTCGAGAGAGACGTCAGCACTGCAGGCTGAAATTGTGTGTCTCTATGAAGTGTGTGTGCTTAAGAACACAATACTTTGTTTTAGAAAGGTGGTTACTATTCCAGTGTTGTGTTTAGATTATACGATAGGATTAAGTTTATGGTTTATAAACTTTTTCGGGGACGTTTTAAATTGTTAAAACTCTATAAGCCTCATAGGAGGATATTAAAAAAAATAAGAGTTAAAATATAAGCCACGGAAAGGGAGATAGGAAAAGATTAGAGAAGATTTTATAAGTTTGATTTAAGAGTGATGAACTTTTTTGGAAGACATTTAATTTGATAAATAAAATTTATGAGCTTTTTAAGGACATTTCTATAAGATTTAAATAATTTGTTATGAGCTTCCGAAAAAGACTTAGTTAAGATAAATAAGGAAAAGTGGAGAGATTAGTCTATAACTCTGTGTAAAAGATAAATATGATAAAGAGGAATGAGGAGTGTTGAGTGAGTTATTATGGTGAAGAATTTGAGAAGTGTGGAGTGCATTGAGAGTTTTTACGGTGATGATGAATAATAGGGAATAATGCTTGGTGATTAAAAGTGCAAAATATTTGTTATAAATAACCCAAAGTGCTGGCAGAAGAAAAAAGAAAAGAAAATATTGCAAAATATTACTAAACTAAATTGTGAAAAGAAAGATCTGATTTTGTTTTTTCCTTTGTTCCTTGCGTTTGTGGGGGAGACAAGGAGAGACGGGCGGAGCCCAGAACAGTGTGTCAAGCGGACCAATTCGGAGACGTCAGACTCCTACCCAGACAATCTATGCACAGGGTACTGTTTTTGTTTGCGAACTCTTTCTATATCTGCTGTCTGAAAATATGTTTGTATAAGCATTTAGGATCATTGGAAGTTGATATCTATTGCTTACATTTTCAATTTGAGGTGGGAAACAGCGCATTCTGTCTATATGTGCTATTTCAAAAGAAGCTTGGCAACAGACTGACTAGTTAAGACATTTAATTAATTAATGGAGTACAATTGGTGGGTTTAAAATTCGGTTGTGGATTGGTTTATTCTGAGCTGAACTGTGTTGTGGATTCAATTTGAGATTGTTTTGAGAATTTGAGGTGAATAGTTGTGAGTTTGGATGCTTGTTTTGTTGCAAATAATAACAGCCAGTGATAGTTGATCCTTGGGGAATGTGTTTGATTTTAGGGAATTTTGGGTCAAACAATAACACAAGGACACAGGAGCATTTAAGATAATCAGATTGATGCTATTCGTAAGGCTCCAAAGCCCAGAACAGTGAGGGAGATGATGACATTTCTTGGCATTGCTGGCTATTCCTCAGCATGGATAGAGGATTATGCTAGTTTAACAGGGCCTTTGAGGGCTATGATTAAAGACACGGGCAATGCTAAACTTCATTGTAATCTTTCTTGGACACAGGAAGGCCTTTTGGCTTTTGAAACAGTCAAGCAAAGATTACAGGAAGCTCCAGCGTTAGCGCTTCCAGACTATTCTAAGAACTTTCTGTTGTATGTGTCCACTTCAATGGGAGGTAAATATGCATGTGCAGTACTTTGTCAGCCAACAGGTACGGGGACAAGTCCTCAGCCTGTTTCTTATTATTCCACTGCATATTCAGAAGTAGAAATGTGGTTGCCACTGTGCTATAGAGCAATGGTAGGAGTTTCTTTGATGTATGATAAGGCATCATCTGTCACAATGGGATATCCGGTGACAATCCTTACTCATCATAGCCTCAGAAATCTTTTGAACTATGGTAAATATACATTGACCATGCCAAGGCTTAGAGACTATCATAGGCTTCTAGAGCAAGAAGATGTTACCTTAGCAAAATGTGCCACAGTGAATCCAGCTGAAAATTTGCCAACTCCAGAGGATGGTGAACCGCATGATTGTGTTCAAGAAGCAGAGAAATACTCAAGGCTTAGATCAGACTTACAAGCCTTCCCATTGCGTGAGGCAGATTTGGAGTATTGGACGGATGGATCTTGTTATCGTGTGGGAGATAAGTTGAGTGCGGGATATGCTGTTGTAAAAGCTCAAGCAAAGGGTTTTGTTGTAGAGAAGGCTGAAGTAATACCGCAGCCTGCATCTGCACAGCTTGCAGAACTTGTGGGGCTAACTGAAGCATGTTTGTTAGCAGAAGGTAAGCGAGTGACAATTTATACAGATTCCGCTTATGCTCACAATGTGTGTCATCTGTTTGGATCAGTGTGGAAGGGCCGAGGGTTTAAGAAAACCGATGGTTCTCCAATACAACATCACGCTCAAATAATGAAGTTGCTGCATGCTATGATGAAGCCTAAGGAGATAGCGATAACTAAGTGTGCAGCACATAGAGCGGATTTGTCAAGAGTCACACAAGGTAATAAAGCAGCTGACGAAGCAGCAAAAGCAGTTACAGTAGCAGATAGAGTGGGTAAAGTTTTGTTGGTTACTCATGAAGCGGATTTGGAAGATAGAATCACACTCAGGGATGTGATTTTAATGCATGATGCTGCGTCTGAGATTAATAAACAGTTGTGGAAAGACAGAGGTGCCACCCAGGATTCTACAGGTTTTTGGAGAAATCATGAGGGACTGATAATAGCTCCTCCAGACCTGTTAGGTCTAATGATTCAGGAGGCATATGAGTTAGCTCATGTGCAAGGGGGGAAGTTAAGAGAAAGATTACAAAGGAATATGGTTTTTGGGCACCGTGTCTGCTTGAACAGATTGATTATGTTATTGGCAGGTGCATAATCTGCCTGAAAAATAATGTTTGGAGTGGTGTGATAGTTCCACCGGGTCACATTCCAACCCCAAGGGGTCCAATGCGTGAGCTAGTTGTGGACTATGTTGACATGATCAAACCAGTTGAAGGGAAAAGGTACATGCTAGTTGTGGTAGACCGATTTTCAAGATGGCCTGAAGCTTGTCCAACCAAGCGGAAGGATGCTCAGTCACTTGCCAAGTTTTTGTGTAGAGAGATCATAAGCATGTGGGGGCTTCCAGATCGGATATCCTCAGACAATGGGAAAGAGTTCGTTGACAAGACAGTGAAATTGATTTTGAAAAAAAAAAATTAGGAATTAAACAGCGTCTAAAAATGGAAAACGCAAGCCGTGCCGCTTTCATCTTTTTATCCAAGGTGCTTAGGAGGTTATTAAGTAGGCAGTAAGCCTCAATGATTAAACTAAACAAAGTCAAAACAAAGATAAATTGGTTTCTAGCACCGTCGACCCCTCACAGTAGCTAGTTTTACTGCTCAATTTGTCTCGTCTATGGCTGACCTTTCAACAGGATGTTGTGACGTTCTTGGACGGAAAGGGTGAAGCAAGTAAAATAGTCCATAGGACAGATCATAAAGTTCTGGGTAGTCCTGTACTTACATATCGAGAGCCAGAGTTTAAATTTGTTCCATCTAGTCACTCTTGGATTGAAGGTTACATAAGTCGTAAGGTGAGACTTATGATAACAAACCTAAGACCTGTTGAAGCAACCACTGCAAAGGTAAATAACACACAGATAGAGGCTGCTACTTTAAATTTGAAATTAATAAATAAGGATAATGCTTTCGATCAGAATACTACCTTGGCGACAACATTAACGCTTAGGAAATTGGAGAATGTGACACAGACACTTGATAAAGTATCCTTGAAAGTGAAAGAAATGGTAAATGAGAGCCGGAAGTCTATGTTGGAGATGGGGATTAGTGTGAATAGTAAGAAGGAGATTGAGGAAGTGAAGGTTGGAAATTCATCTGAGACTGTTCAGAGGAATATTGTGGATGTGGGAAAGGAGTTTGTTGACTCGGATCAGATATCACAGGAGATGTTTGAACAGAACCATGTATTGCAGAAGAGAGAAGCTAAGTGGAAAGCATGTGGATTTGATGCTTCAGCGTTGGGAATTGTAGACCCATGGGCAGGTAGAAGTTTATGGTTTCAGCAGTTAACACACTCAGTGAGATCAATCAAGAAATTTAAGGGTCCATGTGTGCTGAAAGTACCGACACCAGGTACATGGCCTTCAATTTTGGAGAAGGTACCGGAACCATTAACTACTACATGTCAATCTTCTGTACTGTCATGGCTCTTGTATCAACAGCAATCATCAGTGGATAAAGTGATGGCTTTGTCAGTGAATCTTTTTAAGCCTAGATTGAATTGTTCTTGGTTGGCAGGATTACCATATGTGAATTTACTTGAACAACATGAAAATGTGATGACAGCGGTACCTGATCCGATGGAAGTGAAACCAGTGAGGGCAAAGTAAAGTTTTTGAAGGGGTCTGGAATGTTTATGGGAATATCAGAGTGTGATGGTTATATGATGGATTTAGGAAAGCGTGAGGATAAGGATGTGGATAAGTTGTATGAAGTGATTTTTCAAGTGTCAAAGCGTAAGCCGAGTAGAACTTTGAGGGTAGAACACCAAGTTTTGCCTGGTAATGTGACTATAGGCAATTTCAGGGATATTTGGTGGATTTGTGGTGAAAATGCTTATTTATTTCTACCATTGGAGAAGCATATGATGAGGCTCAATCTAATGTTGCTTCTGGAAGTAGGAATAAAAGAGAATTAGCGCAATTTCATAATCTGGAGTCCTACCATTGGAGGATAAGCATAGGAGAAAAGTGGGGAATATGATTATTGTTTCCATGGTATGGAGTAACATTTTTGGCAGATCATATTAATAACATTACATACACCTTACAGGGCTTTGCAAATGAAACTATAAGAGGTTTCGAAATGTTGTCAAACACCCAAAGGAGCCATAGATTGACATTGTTAAAACACGACATGGCTCTGGATTACATTTTGGCCAAACAAGGAGGCTTATGTGTTGCTTTAAATTTAACGGGAGATGCCTGCTACACTTTGATTCCTGATACTTCAGATAATATAACTAATGTAATAGATGCACTGAAGCATATAAGAGATGCATTTGGTCCATCAGAAGGAGCTGGTTGGTCTGCAAACAGTTGGTTGCAGGAGAAATTAGGGCCACTAGGAGCAGTGCTAGTTCAAATTATGGTAGCAGTACTTTTACCGCTATGTGTGATGTTTTGTTTTTGCACATTGCTGTTGACTTTTGCGAAAGCTATGATATTGAGATGGGTTGGTGTAGTGATGCCAGGAGATCAGGTTCAGATGCCATTATTAGAAAGGACTGATTCGGACGAGGATGAGAAAGTAATGATGGAAGGAGAACTGGTGGAGAAATATCCATATTAACCACATTTAACCTACTTATAGTTTAACATTTATTTTAGATGTGTATTCAATTATTTGAATTGTATGTTATTTCTACAAAAGATACTGGTTGGTGTTTTCTTTTTCCCTTAGAACAACATTGGGGGAGGTTGATGATTCAAGGATCCCAAGCTGTTAAAGGGATTCAGAAAGTATAATAAGGACAATCAAAACGGATGAAAGACTCTGAACAAGGACATTGTGAAAATGTTCAGAGTAAACATGTCATCACCACTACATTGGGAAGCGACGCTGCAGAGGAAATACAAGTTGATAAGTTCCGGTGTTTAGAAAATATAAAATGAATAAAAAATGAAAATGATGATTGAAAAATGAAATAACATATATGTAGTGTATGTACGAAATGTTATGTGTGCATGATAATTTGTGCAATTTATCATGTTAGATTCGATACATTATGGGGCTAATATGTTGGGACCTCAGTCTTTTTCTTTTTATTTCGGTCCTTAGGGACATTGGGGATAGGCAGGGACAGGTCCATTGGAAGGTACGATGGGTCGACCAGCCTAAAGGTGGACATTGTTTTGAATTTATTTGCTGAGGTTTCCATATGTATTTGCTTAACATTATATTATTATGTAGACAGAGTAAAATTCCTCTTTTAATTGGGTTGGAGTACCATATGTGGCCTGCCTAGGCAGAGGGGCCGTGAAAGAATTTTCCTGTCTAGATTGTTTGAGGGACACTTCAGGAAAGATGGCTGCCAGACAGGTTTTTCACTTTCACACTCCATTAAATATTGCTGTATTGTTAAGATTATGTTGGAGGAATTATCATTTTTGACACCATAGTACACATGTTTGTTCATATTCTATTTATCGGGACTTTAACTAGTCCCGAAGGGGGGAATATGAAGTGTCTGCTGTTAGATGCAGCATATTAAAGATTTGTATTAAGAGGGTATATTGGAATGCTAGGTCAGCAGGCTCCTCTGAGTCTGGTCAAAGTTGAAGAGACATCTGGTCAAGGTAAAGATAAGCTAAATGCTAGGTCAGCAGGGTCATGGAAGCCTTGGGTCAGAGTTGAAGGGACATATGTTGGCTTCAAAGAGATGTTTCTATGTTTATGGTCCCTCTCCGAAAACAACATGTAGAAACTGGGAGTTTGACCAAAGCAAGCTCAGTATATAAAGAAGCTGGAAAATATGTTCGGGAGAGTTCTCTCATTGATCGGCTGGAGGCTCTCCAAGTAACTTGTTACTTGTATACGATACTGAACTTATTGTAATAAATTTGTTATGCAACTAAGACGGTGTCGGCGGAGTTTCTCTTCAAACATCATCAATGGCAGCACCACAGAGATACGACAGTGTCACACAATGTCTTTTCAACATTCAGAAGGAATGCACCAGGAAACAAAAAAGAAGAGGAAGTATAAACAAAAGAAAGGAGTATTACCACTATACTGAGCCAACAAACTGTTGCCAACAAAGTATGAAAATAATAAAAATGTCATACATGTGATTGTTGCGAAAGTGGATTGTGTGTTCAGGAGGCAGGTTAAACATTTTTTTTAGGAGTTTCAGTCAGCACCATCAGACGTGTCAATTTAAGCAAAAGCTTCAATAAATGTAAGTAAATTCCGCTTTTTACATTGGTTAATTCATCAATCCGTTTCGTGCTGCTTATCCAAGACCAGGTTGCGTTGACTTAATCAATTATATCATTAAGAATTATTCTTATATACTGCTGGTAAGTAATGAAAAAATGTGATGATACATAATTTTAGGCTGTATCCTCCCTATTGGTTTTCCATAATAATGCCATACTTTGGCCAGTATAATCATGAAACAGGTAGACTATTAAAGTACATTATGTGGTATTAAAAGGTCTTAAAAAGTCTTATATTTAATGTGGTGAACCCTGCAGAAACCCTGTATAAGCAGCTGCAGTTTACTTGTCTTTATTACAGCAATGTGCTGCAAATAGTCATTATAAAAACCGTTTTTTTCTATTGACATTGAGGTTGGAAGAAAAGTACAGGTAGATATTCACAATTTATTAAAAAATAGTGAGTTTATGCTAGAATATTTTGATGTCACAAATTGACACTTACTCAGAAGAATATTAGGAAATAAAGCTAAGATGCTTTTCTTTTTATGTGTCCATATGAATATTACTGTTTTGTACTTTAACTGTATTATATCATCCATTTTTATATTTACTATGATAACTCCAAATATCATATACAATAGTTTAATGAGTTTGAATATAAATGTATACATGTATGTGTGTGTATATATACACACATACATGTATACATTTTTTCTTGTATTTTTCCATGCTCCATTACAATGTTACTAGAAATCTATATTTATTTGTTTGTCCTAACTTAGCTTAGTGTCACACAATGTCTTTTCAACATTCAGAAGGAATGCACCAGGAAACAAAAAAGAAGAGGAAGTATAGACAAAAGAAAGGAGTATTACCACTATACTCAGCCAACAAACTGTTGCCAACAAAGTATGAAAACAATAAAAATGTGATACATGTGATTGTTGTGAAAGTGGATTGTGTGTTCAGGAGGCAGGTTAAACATTTTTTTTAGGAGTTTCAGTCAGCACCATCAGACGTGTCAATTTAAGCAAAAGCTTCAATAAATGTAAGTAAATTCCGCTTTTTACATTGGTTAATTCATCAATCCGTTTCGTGCTGCTTATCCAAGACCAGGTTGCGTTGACTTAATCAATTATATCATTAAGAATTATTCTTATATACTGCTGGTAAGTAATGAAAAAATGTGATGATACATAATTTTAGGCTGTATCCTCCCTATTGGTTTTCCATAATAATGCCATACTTTGGCCAGTATAATCATGAAACAGGTAGACTATTAAAGTACATTATGTGGTATTAAAAGGTCTTAAAAAGTCTTATATTTAATGTGGTGAACCCTGCAGAAACCCTGTATAAGCAGCTGCAGTTTACTTGTCTTTATTACAGCAATGTGCTGCAAATAGTCATTATAAAAACCGTTTTTTTCTATTGACATTGAGGTTGGAAGAAAAGTACAGGTAGATATTCACAATTTATTAAAAAATAGTGAGTTTATGCTAGAATATTTTGATGTCACAAATTGACACTTACTCAGAAGAATATTAGGAAATAAAGCTAAGATGCTTTTCTTTTTATGTGTCCATATGAATATTACTGTTTTGTACTTTAACCGTATTATATCATCCATTTTTATATTTACTATGATAACTCCAAATATCATATACAATAGTTTAATGAGTTTGAATATAAATGTATACATGTATGTGTGTGTATATATATATACACACACATACATGTATACATTTTTTCTTGTATTTTTCCATGCTCCATTACAATGTTACTAGAAATCTATATTTATTTGTTTGTCCTAACTTAGCTTAGTGTCACACAATGTCTTTTCAACATTCAGAAGGAATGCACCAGGAAACAAAAAAGAAGAGGAAGTATAGACAAAAGAAAGGAGTATTACCACTATACTCAGCCAACAAACTGTTGCCAACAAAGTATGAAAACAATAAAAATGTGATACATGTGATTGTTGCGAAAGTGGATTGTGTGTTCAGGAGGCAGGTTAAACATTTTTTTTTAGGAGTTTCAGTCAGCACCATCAGACGTGTCAATTTAAGCAAAAGCTTCAATAAATGTAAGTAAATTCCGCTTTTTACATTGGTTAATTCATCAATCCATTTCGTGCTGCTTATCCAGGACCAGGTTGCGTTGATTTAATCAATTATATCATTAAGAATTATTCTTATATACTGCTGGTAAGTAATGAAAAAATGTGATGATACATAATTTTAGGCTGTATCCTCCCTATTGGTTTTCCATAATAATGCCATACTTTGGCCAGTATAATCATGAAACAGTTAGACTATTAAAGTACATTATGTGGTATTAAAAGGTCTTAAAAAGTCTTATATTTAATGTGGTGAACCCTGCAGAAACCCTGTATAAGAGTCATTATAAAAATCGTTTTTTTCTATTGACATTGAGGTTGGAAGAAAAGTACAGGTAGATATTCACTATTTATTAAAAAATAATGAGTTTATGCTGGAATATTTTGATGTCACAAATTGACACTTACTCAGAAGAATATTAGGAAATAAAGCTAAGATGCTTTTCTTTTTATGTGTCCATATGAATATTACTGTTTTGTACTTTAACTGTATTATATCATCCATTTTTATATTTACTACGATAACTCCAAATATCATATACAATAGTTTAATGAGTTTGAATATATATATATATATATATATATATATACAGCGGGTAAAATAAGTATTGAACACGTCACCATTTTTCTCAGTAAATATATTTCCAAAGGCGCTATTGATATGAAATTTTCACCAGATGTTGGTAACAACCCAAGTAATCTATACATACAAAGAAACCAAAACAAATAAGTTCAGAAATTAAGTTATGTGTAATAATGTGAAAAGACACAGGGAAAAAGTATTGAACACATGAAGAAAGGGAGGTGCAAAAAGGCATGGAAAGCCAAGACAACAGCTGAAATCTATCAGTAATTAGAAATTAATCCGACTCCTTGTCAGTGCAAATTAATATCAACTGTTTCAGTCCCAACTGATGGCCTATAAAAAGGTGTCTTATTACCAAGGTGTCACACAAGAAACATCTCATGATGGGTAAAAGCAAGGAGCTCTCTCAAGACCTTCGCAACCTTATTGTTGCAAAACATACTGATAACATTGGATACAGACGCATTTCTAAACTTCTGAATGTTCCAGTGAGCACTGTTGGGGCCATAATCCGGAAGTAGAAAGAACATAATTTCATCATTAACTGGCCATGACCAGGTTCTCCTCGCAAGATTTCTGACAGAGAAGCGAAAGAATTATCAGAAGAGTTGTCCAAGAGCCAAGGACCACTTGTGGAGAGCTTCCGAAAGACCTGGAATTAGCAGGTACAATTGTTTCAAAGAAATCAATAAGTTATGCACTCAACCGCCATGGCCTGTATGCACGCTCACCACGCAAGATTCCATTGCTGAAGAAAAAGCATGTTGAAGCTTGTTTAAAGTTTTCTGCACAATATTTGGACAAGCTTATGAAATACTGGGAGAATATAGTCTGGTCAGATGAGAGCAAAAATGAACTATTTGGATGCCATAATACACACCATGTTTGGAGGACAAATGGCACTGCACATCACCCTAAAAACACCATACCAACAGTGAAGTTTGGAGGTGGGAACATCATGGTGTGGGGCTGCTTTTCAGCATACGGTACTGGAAAACTTCACATAATTGAAGGAAGGATGAATGGAAAAATTTACCGAGACATTCTTGATAAAAATCTGCTGCCATCTACCAGGATGATGAAGATGAAACGACGGTGGACATTTCAGCAAGACAATGATCCCAAACACACAGCCAAGGAAACTCTCAACTGGTTTTAGAGAAAGAAAATAAAGCTGCTAGAATGGCCCAGCCAATCACCTGACTTGAATCCAATTGAAAATCTATGGAAAGAACTGAAGATCAGAGTTCATAGAAGAGGCCCATGGAACCTTGAAGATTTGAAGACTGTTTGTGTGGAAGAATGTGCCAAAATCACACCTGAGCAATGCATACGACTAGTTTCTCCATACAGGAGGCGTCTTGAAGCTGTCATTACCAACAAAGGCTTTTGTACAAAGTATTAAATAAATATCAGTAAGCGTGTTCAATACTTTTTCCCTGTGTCATTTCACATTATTACACATAATGTCATGTTCTGGCTGTGCCAACCTCTTATTATTTACTTTTGTGATTTTGGATTTGGTGTATTTTTATATTATTCCGGTGTTTCCTATTTTATTTTGGTAATTCACTCCTCCTGTGTCTTGTCTGGTTTTACTTCCCTCCTTTGTTTGTTTTCCCGCCTTTTGTTGATTGTTGATTTTTGAAAGTTTGTAATTTTGAAAGGACTGTGGAAAGACTCTTTTCTGCTGATTCTGATGCTTGGAGTCCCATCTTGGAACAGCTTGCTGTGCAGAGGCTATATTTTAAGGAGAAGCCATGGGTGAGCCATTTTGTGCTCCACTTAGACATTGTAACAAAGAGACTAAACCAGTTCATGCACACCCATCAGCTCTCTCTGCCTACAAATCACCATTCTCCACTACAGACTGATAACATTGGCTTCCTGAGCTTCCAGCCCATGCCCCAACAGTCAGCTAGCTCTAAGCTAGCATCAACCCCAGATCTGTTCTTAGGAACCCGCCTTGCCCTGGGAGGCCCACTAAGTTTCCAGTCTAATCCTCGCCATGCTAGCATCCAGGACACTAGCTTCAAGCCGGATGCCATGCTAGGGGTTGGATCTCCCAGAAGGAGGCGTGGGTCTCAGAGGCGGCGTCCTCCTAAGTTTCTCAGTGTTCAACTCGAATTCAAGCCTACTCCTGTGTCGGAGGTCCGGCTGATCTCTGCTCCAAGTGTCCTGTCGGCGGTCCGGCCGACCTCTGCTCCAAGTGTCCTGTCGGCGGTCCGACCGACCTCTGCTCCAAGCGTCCTGTCGGAGGTCTGGCCGACCTCTGCTCCAAGCGTCCTGTCGGAGGTCCGGCCGACTCCTGTTCCACGTGTCCTGTCGGCGGTCCGGCCGACTCCTGTTCCAAGTGTCCTGTCGGCGGGCCGTCCGCCTGAGTTTCCCGGATCTGACTCTGCCTTGCCCCCGGGTTATCTGCCGGAGTTCCCAGACTCTGTCCCGGTTCTGCCCCCGGGTCATCCACCGGAGTTTCCCGGCTCTGTCTCTGCCCTGCCCTCAGGCCGTCCGCCTGAGTTCCCTGACTCTGTCCCGGTTTTTCCCTCGGGCCGTCCGCCTGAGATCATCGGTGCCCGCTGTTTCTGGAGTCCCTCCTCCAGACCCCCCTCCGCCCACCCGGTTCTGTTTGTGGAACGTCTGGGATCCGTCCCTTGAGGGGGAGGCTCTGTCATGTTCTGGCTGTGCCAGCCTCTTATTATTTACTTTTGTGATTTTGGATTTGGTGTATTTTTATATTATTCCGGTGTTTTCCTATTTTATTTTGGTAATTCACTCCTCCTGTGTCTTGTCTGGTTTTACTTCCCTCCTTTGTTTGTTTTCCCGCCTTTTGTTGATTGTCTGCCCCGCCCTGATTTGTTTCACCTGTGTGTAATCATGTCTAGTATTTAAGCCTGTGTGTTTCCCCTCTGTCTTTGTCGGTTCGTCTTGTCTCTCCAGCCCCGTCTACCTTGTCCTCCGTGGTTCTTGGTTCCTCCTGCTTTAATCCTGGTGTTCCTCGTGTTTTCCCTGGTATGTGATTTTTGGTTTTGGTCCTCTGTTTGGTTTTTGTTGTTTGTTTCTATTTGTTGTTTTGTACTTGGTTCCCCTCCCTGCCTTTTGTGTTTTGGATTTATTTCAGCTCTATTAAAGCTCGCTTTATTTTCAAAACTACCTGTCCTGCCTGTCACTCTGCGTTTGGGTTCCCTCTGAAAACTCCACCCTTGACACATAACTTAATTTCTGAACTTATTTGTTTTGGTTTCTTTGTATGTATAGATTACTCGGGTTGTTACCAACATCTGGTGAAAATTTCATGTCAATAGCACCTTTGGAAATATATTTAATGAGAAAAATGGTGACGTGTTCAATACTTATTTTACCCGCTGTTTACACACATGTATACATTTTTTTTCTTGTATTTTTCCACGCTCCATTACAATGTTACTAGAACTCTATATTTATTTGTCCTAATTTAGCTCAGTGTCACACAATGTCTTTTCAACATTCAGAAGGAATGCACCAGGAAACAAAAAAGAAGAGGAAGTATAGAAAAAAAAGGAGTATTACCACTACACTGAGCCAACAAACTGTTGACAACAAAGTATTAAAAACAATAAAAATGTGATTGATGCGCTTTTTGTATCGTGTCACTGTTAAATCAAAAGTCTCCACCCCACCATCAACAGTTGGATGGCAGTAGTGGATGATTTTTTTTCTATTCAAAGAAACATTTAAAGGGACTGTTTGTACGAATCAGAAATTGCTTGTTAACATTGACACCTGTGGCCGTTAAGTCAACGAAAGTTAGCGTCCTGTTGCTCGGGCTCCCACTTCTGCTCGCTCTAAATAGACATGAACGAGCCTCGCTCAAAACAGTGAGGCACCACACGTCAGCTAAAACCACAAAATCACTCTATATTTCAGCTGCTTGGCAGTAATGTTAGCTGACCAGACATAGATCTCTCATGAATCACTGCTGATCCTAGTGTTGGCTTTTCCTGCCTCAGTCTCCAACTGGATTACTATGAGGTGTACACATACTGTATTATATATCAAATCCTCTCTCTTTGGATGTTTTGTATCCTTTGAGATATAAAGACTAAACATACTACTATAGTGAATACTGTAATTTGCAGATTGGATACTGCATGCTACTTAAAAAATAATAATTCTAGTCATTAGTAACTGCAGTGCAAAATGTTTTGACATGTTGTTTCTGTGAGTAAGTGTCTGTATTGTTTGAATTTCTAGAATCAAAGGAAAAGCAGGATGGGTGTTGGACGGATCATATCAATTTTCCTGATTATAATAGGTAAGCTCGTAAGTGATGTTAAACCAATTGGCTTTGAAGGTTCTTGATAGAAATTAATCTAAAAGGTGGAGGGTAAAACACAACATTAAGTTAAGTTGGAATTCTTGTCTGCACCTCATCCTATATTTCTTTTAAAGACACATAAGAGTCAAGTATCATCTTTAGATAAGGATTAGTTAATGAAGGCAAAAAGTAACCTGTGTTTTATTAATCCTTTCTTTTGTTACTTTTTAGCTACAGCTCCCACAACTGCAGCTATCACAACTGCAGCCCCCACAACTGCAGCCCCCACAACTGCAACTCCAACAACTGCAGGACCAATAACTGCAGCTCCCACAATTGCAGCTCCAACAACTGAGGCTCCCACAACTGCGGCACCGACAACTGCGGCTCCCACAAATGCCGCTCTCACCACTGCGGCTCCCACAAATGCCGCTCTCACCACTGCCGCTCCCACAACTGCGGCTCCCAACACTGCGGCTCCCAACACTGCAGCCCCGACAACTGCAGCCCCAACAACTGCCACTCCCACCACTGCGGCCCCAACAACTGCCGCTCCCACCACTGCCGTTCCCACAACTGTGGCCCCAACAACTGCTGCTCCCACAACTACAGCCCCAACAACTGCAGCTCCCACAACTGCAGCCCCAACAACTACCGCTCCCACCACTGCGGCTCCCACAACTGCAGCTCCAACAACTGCGGCCCCGACAACTGCCGCTCCCACAACTGCAGCTGCCACCCCAACAACTGTGGCCCCTACAACTGCAGCCCCAATAACTGCTGCTATCACAACTGCGGCCCCAACAATTGCAGCTCCCACCACTGCAGCCCCAACAACTGCGGCTCCTACAACTGCCGCCCCCACAACTGCGGCCCCCACAACTGCCGCCCCAACAACTGCAGCTCCCACAACTGCAGCCCCAACAACTTCCGATCCCACAACTGCAGCCCCCACAACTGGAGCCCCAACAACTGCAGCTCCCACAACTGCAGCCCCAACAACTACCGCTCCCACCACTGCAGCTCCAACAACTGTGGCCCCCACCACTGCAGCCCCAACAACTGTAGCTCCCACAACTGCAGCCCCAACAACTGCTGCAACTACAACTACAACCACAACAACTACTACAACCACCACATCAGTAACGACAACTGCTGAGGCAGTCACAACAAGGCGATTGATTTTCAGATCTGCTGGAGAGACATTTACAAGTGACTTGCAGAATCCATCATCTGCAGCGTTTATAAGTCGAGCCTCAATAATAAAGTCGATGGTAAGTCACTATCTTAGAGTGAAGTCTAACAAAATCTATGCATTTTAATTAATTGGAAACATTTTACTTAATATCTATAATTTCACAGTATTTCTGCAATATGCCATCTTATCTTTTCATATGTGCATTCATCATTCTTCTTGGTAAACACTTTTTTATGGTTTTCACCCAAAATACTCACATATTAAATTTCCCATCAGAGTTTGGTGGAGCTAGATTGTATAAATAAAATCCCTCAAAGTATTTTTTGTATTTTGTCTAAACGCTAGATTGTTTCTCGTTTCACAGTGCATGGAAACTGGAGGATGGCATTTCATTCCTGGTTTTAGTTTTCAAAGAAAAAAACGATGTAACTCATTCTTCCATATACAGTAAATAGGACAAAGATAAATTATTTTGCAGTCACTGAAGAAATTGGAATAGTGTCATTAGTTATTGTAAATTAAATACCACAATGAAAAAGACAATGCACAAGTGAAGAAGCACAAGCCAATAAAATAAATGTACTACAAATGATTTGCTTGTATTTCTGCAGCTTGAACCTTTCTACCAAGAAGCATTTACTTCATTCCGCACATTGACAGTGATTTCTTTCAGGTAATTTGATAATGTTATAATGATAGAATCTTAAGAGTATTGGTCATAAATTCATACGAGTAAAACAATATTTTTTTGGTAATTCCTCTTGCAGTAATGGCTCAATCATCAACAATGTGGACCTTGGATTTTCATCCACATCTGTTCCTAATGGCAGTCAGATCGGAGATGTTTTGGTTGGAGCAGCTTCGAACATCACAGCCTTCAACATTGACACCACACGTAAGCAATATTGAATACTAACTCATCAAAAATTTTATATATTACAGATTTGTTTTTTATTTGTTAAAGCAATGTCTGGTTTCCTTTTCTCACAACTGCGGCTCCCACAACTGAAGCCCCAACAACTGCTGCTCCCACCACTGCAGCTCCCACCATTGCAGCCCCAACAACTGCGGCTCCCACAACTGCAGCCCCAACAACTGCCTCTCCCACCACTGCCGCTCCCACCACTGCAGCCCCCACAACTGCAGCCCCAACGACTGCCGCTCCCACCACTGCCGCTCCCACCACTGCAGCTCCCACCACTGCATCCCCAACAACAGCAGCTCCCACAACTGCAGCCCCAACAACTGCAGCTATCACAACTGCAGCCCCAACAATTGCGGCCCCAACAACTACAGCCCCAACAACTGCAGATCCCACAACTGCAGCTATCACAACTGCAGCCACAACAACTGCGGCCCCAACAACTGCAGCTCCCACAACTGCGGCTCCCACAACTGAAGCCCCAACAACTGCTGCTCCCACCACTGCAGCTCCCACCATTGCAGCCCCAACAACTGCGGCTCCCACAATTGCAGCCCCAACAACTGCCTCTCCCACCACTGCTGCTCCCACCACTGCAGCTCCCACAACTGCAGCCACAACAACTGCGGCCACAACAACTGCAGCTCCAACAACTGCAGCTCCCACAACTGCGGCTCCCACAACTGAAGCCCCAACAACTGCTGATCCCACCACTGCAGCTCCCACCATTGCAGCCCCAACAACTGCGGCTCCCACAACTGCAGCCCCAACAACTGCCTCTCCCACCACTGCCGCTCCCACCACTGCAGCCCCCACAACTGCAGCCCCAACGACTGCCGCTCCCACCACTGCCGCTCCCACCACTGCATCCCCAACAACAGCAGCTCCCAGAACTGCAGCTCCCACAACTGCAGCCCCAACAATTGCGGCCCCAACAACTACAGCCCCAACAACTGCAGCTCCCACAACCGCGGCTCCAACAACTGCTGCTCCCACCACTGCAGCTCCCACCATTGCAGCCCCAACAACTGCGGCTCCCACAATTGCAGCCCCAACAACTGCCTCTCCCACCACTGCTGCTCCCACCACTGCAGCTCCCACCACTGCATCCCCAACAATAGCAGCTCCCACAACTGCAGCTCCCACAACTGCAGCCCCAACAACTGCAGCTATCACAACTGCAGCCCCAACAATTGCGGCCCCACCATTGCAGCCCCAACAACTGCAGCTCCCACAACTGCAGCCCCAACAACTTCCGCTCCCACAACTGCAGCTCCCACAACTGGAGCCCCAACAACTGTAGCCCCCACAACTGCAGCTCCCACAACTGCAGCCCCAACAACTGCGGCTCCCACAACTGCGGCCCCAACAACTGCTGCTCCCACCACTGCCGCTCCCAACAACTGCAGCCCCTACAACTGCTGCTCCCACCACTGCATCCCCAACAACTGCGCCCCCCACAACTGCAGCCCCAACAACTGCGGCCCCAACAACTGCCGCTCCCACAACTGCCACTCCCACCACTGCAGCCCCAACAACCGCGGCCCCAACAACTGCGGCTCCCACAACTGCAGCTCCAACAACTGCGGCCCCCACAACTGTAGCTCCAACAACTGTGGCCACCACAACTGCAGCCCCAACAGCTGCAGCCCCAATAACTGCAGCTATCACAACTGCAGCCCCAACAGCTGCAGCCCCAACAACTGCCGCTCCCACAACTGCAGCCCCAACAACTGCGGCCCCAACAACTGCGGCTCCCACAACTGCAGCCCCAACAACTGCATCTCCCACAACTGCAGCCCCAACAACTGCGGCCCCCACAACTGCAGCCCCAACAACTGCCGCTCCCACAACTGCAGCAACCACCACTGAGGCCCCAACAACTGCAGCCCCAACAACTGCCGCTCCCACAACTGCAGCAACCACCACTGCGGCCTCGACAACTGAGGCCCCAACAACTGCCGCCCCAACAACTGCCGCCCCAACAACTGCCGCTCCCACCACTGCCGCTCCCAACACTGCAGCCCCAACAACTGCGGCCCCAACAACTGCCGCTCCCACCACTGCCGCTCCCCACCACTGCAGCCCCAACAACCGCGGCTCCCACAACTGCGGCTCCCACAACTGCAGCCCCTACAACTGCAGCTCCAACAACTGCGGCCCCCACAACTGTAGCCACCACAGCTGCAGCCCCAATAACTGCAGCTATCACAACTGCAGCCCTAACAGCTGCGGCCCCAATAACTGCCGTTCCCACAACTGCGGCCCCAACAACTGCCGCTCCCACCACTGCAGCCCCAACAACTGCGGCCCCCACAACTGCAGCCCCAACAACTGCCGCTCCCACAACTGCAGCAACCACCACTGAGGCCCCAACAACTGCAGCTCCCACAACTGCAGCCCCAATAACTGTAGCTATCACAACTGCAGCCCCAACAACTGCAGCTCCCACAACTGAAGCCCCAACAACAGCAGCCCTAACAACTGCCGCTCCCACCACTGCCGTTCCCACAACTGCAGCCCCAACAACTGCGGCCCCAACAACTGACGCTCCCACCACTGCAGCCCCAACAACTGCGGCCCCAACAACTGCCGCTCCCACCACTGACGCTCCAACAACTGCAGCTCCCACAACTGTATCAACCACCACTGAGGCCCCAACAACTGCAGCCCCAAGAACTGCAGCCCCTACAACTGCTGCTCCCACCACTGCCGCTCCCACAACTGCAGCTCCCAACACTGCAGCCCCCACAACTGCGCCCCCCACAACTGCAGCCCCAACAACCGCCGCTCCCACAACTGCAGCTCCCAACACTGCAGCCCCAACAACTGCGCCCCCCACAACTGCAGCCCCAACAACCGCCGCTCCCACAACTGTAGCAACCACCACTGCGGCCCCGACAACTGAGGCCCCAACAACTGCAGCCCCCACAACTGCAGCTCCAACAACTGCGGCTCCCACAACTGCAGCCCCAACAACTGCAGCCCCAACAACTGCCGCTCCCACCACTGCCGCTCCCACAACTGCATCCCCAACAACTGCGGACCCCAACAACTGCGCCCCCAACAATTGCCACTCCCACCACTGCAGCTCCCACCATTGCAGCCCCAACAACTGCGGCTCCCACAACTGCAGCCCCAACAACTGCCTCTCCCACCACTGCCGCTCCCACCACTGCAGCCCCCACAACTGCAGCCCCAACGACTGCCGCTCCCACCCACTGCCGCTCCCACCACTGCATCCCCAACAACAGCAGCTCCCAGAACTGCAGCTCCCACAACTGCAGCCCCAACAATTGCGGCCCCAACAACTACAGCCCCAACAACTGCAGCTCCCACAACCGCGGCTCCAACAACTGCTGCTCCCACCACTGCAGCTCCCACCATTGCAGCCCCAACAACTGCGGCTCCCACAATTGCAGCCCCAACAACTGCCTCTCCCACCACTGCTGCTCCCACCACTGCAGCTCCCACCACTGCATCCCCAACAATAGCAGCTCCCACAACTGCAGCTCCCACAACTGCAGCCCCAACAACTGCAGCTATCACAACTGCAGCCCCAACAATTGCGGCCCCACCATTGCAGCCCCAACAACTGCAGCTCCCACAACTGCAGCCCCAACAACTTCCGCTCCCACAACTGCAGCTCCCACAACTGGAGCCCCAACAACTGTAGCCCCCACAACTGCAGCTCCCACAACTGCAGCCCCAACAACTGCGGCTCCCACAACTGCGGCCCCAACAACTGCTGCTCCCACCACTGCCGCTCCCAACAACTGCAGCCCCTACAACTGCTGCTCCCACCACTGCCGCTCCCAACACTGCATCCCCAACAACTGCGCCCCCCAACTGCAGCCCAACAACTGCGGCCCCAACAACTGCCGCTCCCACAACTGCCACTCCCACCACTGCAGCCCCAACAACCGCGGCCCCAAAACAACTGCGGCTCCCACAACTGCAGCTCCAACAACTGCGGCCCCCACAACTGTAGCTCCAACAACTGTGGCCACCACAACTGCAGCCCCAACAGCTGCAGCCCCAATAACTGCAGCTATCACAACTGCAGCCCCAACAGCTGCAGCCCCAACAGCTGCAGCCCCAACAACTGCCGCTCCCACAACTGCAGCCCCAACAACTGCGGCCCCAACAACTGCGGCTCCCACAACTGCAGCCCCAACAACTGCATCTCCCACAACTGCAGCCCCAACAACTGCGGCCCCCACAACTGCAGCCCCAACAACTGCCGCTCCCACAACTGCAGCAACCACCACTGAGGCCCCAACAACTGCAGCCCCAACAACTGCCGCTCCCACAACTGCAGCAACCACCACTGCGGCCTCGACAACTGAGGCCCCAACAACTGCCGCCCCAACAACTGCCGCCCCAACAACTGCCGCTCCCACCACTGCCGCTCCCAACACTGCAGCCCCAACAACTGCGGCCCCAACAACTGCCGCTCCCACCACTGCCGCTCCCACCACTGCAGCCCCAACAACCGCGGCTCCCACAACTGCGGCTCCCACAACTGCAGCCCCTACAACTGCAGCTCCAACAACTGCGGCCCCCACAACTGTAGCCACCACAGCTGCAGCCCCAATAACTGCAGCTATCACAACTGCAGCCCTAACAGCTGCGGCCCCAATAACTGCCGTTCCCACAACTGCGGCCCCAACAACTGCCGCTCCCACCACTGCAGCCCCAACAACTGCGGCCCCCACAACTGCAGCCCCAACAACTGCCGCTCCCACAACTGCAGCAACCACCACTGAGGCCCCAACAACTGCAGCTCCCACAACTGCAGCCCCAATAACTGTAGCTATCACAACTGCAGCCCCAACAACTGCAGCTCCCACAACTGAAGCCCCAACAACAGCAGCCCTAACAACTGCCGCTCCCACCACTGCCGTTCCCACAACTGCAGCCCCAACAACTGCGGCCCCAACAACTGACGCTCCCACCACTGCAGCCCCAACAACTGCGGCCCCAACAACTGCCGCTCCCACCACTGACGCTCCAACAACTGCAGCTCCCACAACTGTATCAACAACTGCAGCCCCAACAACTGCAGCCCCTACAACTGCTGCTCCCACCACTGCCGCTCCCACAACTGCAGCTCCCAACACTGCAGCCCCCACAACTGCGCCCCCCACAACTGCAGCCCCAACAACCGCCGCTCCCACAACTGCAGCTCCCAACACTGCAGCCCCAACAACTGCGCCCCCCACAACTGCAGCCCCAACAACCGCCGCTCCCACAACTGTAGCAACCACCACTGCGGCCCCGACAACTGAGGCCCCAACAACTGCAGCCCCCACAACTGCAGCTCCAACAACTGCGGCTCCCACAACTGCAGCCCCAACAACTGCGGCCCCAACAACTGCGGCCCCAACAACTGCCGCTCCCACCACTGCCGTTCCCACAACTGCAGCCCCAACAACTGCGGCCCCAACAACTGCCGCTCCCACCACTGCCGCTCCCACAACTGCAGCCCCCACAACTGCAGCCCCCACAACTGCAGCTCCCACAACTGCAGCCCCAACAACTGTAGCCCCCACAACTGCCGCTCCCACAACTGCCGCTCCCACAACTGCCAACTGCAGCTCCAACAACTGCAGCCCCAACCACTACCGCTCCCACAACTGCCGCTCCAACAACTGCGGCCCCCACAACTGCAGCCCCAACAACTGCAGCTCCCACAACTGAAGTCCCAACAACTGCTGCCCCAACAACTGCGGCCCCAACAACTGCCGCTCCCACCACTGCCGCTCCCACAACTGCATCCCCAACAACTGCGGACCCAACAACTGCGCCCCCAACAATTGCCACTCCCACCACTGCCGCTCCCACCACTGCAGCCCCAACAACCGTTGCAACTACAACTACAACCACAACAACTACTACAACCACCACATCAGTAACGACAACTGCTGAGGCAGTCACAACAAGGCGATTGATTTTCAGATCTGCTGGAGAGACATTTACAAGTGATTTGCAGAATCCATCATCTGCAGCGTTTATAAGTCGAGCCTCAATAATAAAGTCGACGGTAAGTCACTATCTTGGAGTGAAGTCTAACAAAATGTATGCATTTTAATTAATTGGAAACATTTTACTTAATATCTATAATTTCACTGTATTTCTGCAATATGCCATCTTATCTTTTCATATGTGCATTCATCATTCTTCTCTGTAAACGTTTTTATGATTTTCACCTAAAATACTCACATATTAAATTTCCCATCAGAGTTTGGTGGAGCTAGATTGTATAAATAAAATCCCTCAAAGTATTTTTTGTATTTTGTCTAATAAACGCTAGATTGTTTCTCGTTTCACAGTAAATGGAAACTGGAGGATGGCATTTCATTCCTGGTGTTGAGTTTTCAAAGAAAAAAATGATGTAACTCATCCTTCCATATACAGTAAATAGGACACAGATAAATTATTTTGCAGTCACTGAAGAAATTGGAATAGTGTCATTAGTTATTGTAAATTAAATACCACAGTGAAAAAGACAATGCACAAGTGAAGAAGCACAAGCCAATAAAATAAATGTACTACAAATGATTTGCTTGTATTTCTGCAGCTTGAACCTTTCTACCAAGAAGCATTTCCTTCATTCCGCACATTGACGGTGCTTTTTTTCAGGTAATTTGATAATGTTATAATGATAGAATCTTAAGAATATTGGTCATATATTCATACGAATAATACAATATTTTTTGGTAATTCCATTTGCAGTAATGGCTCAATCATCAACAATGTGGACCTTGGATTTTCATCCACATCTGTTCCTAATGGCACTCAGATCGGAGATGTTTTGGTCGGAGCAGCTTCGAACATCACAGCCTTCAACATTGACACCACCTCCATTTCTGTCGATGGCACACGTAAGCAATATTGAATACTACCTCATCAAAAATGTTAAATATTACAGATTTGTTTTTTATTTGTTAAAGCAATGTCTGGTTTCCTTTTCTCAACATTTACAGAAGTTTCAAGTGGAGTAAGCCACAAGATCAGTCTCATCACGGCATCCTTCCTTGTGCTGCTGTCATGGCTACTGTCAAGCCAGCAATAGTGCAGGGGTTATGTCCATGTGAAATAAGACTTATATTACTGATATGAAAAAGAACTTTGTTCTCATTAAGTATCCAAGAGAACTATGACATGTCTTGGAAAGAACTTCCAGATATTAAAGGGGACATATCATGCTCATTTTCAGGTTCATACTTGTATTTTAGATTTCTACTAGAACATATTTATATGCTTAAATGTTCGAAAAACACATTATTTTTCTCAAACTGTCTGTCTGAATATACCTGTATTCACCCTCTGTCTGAAACACTCCATTTTAGCACCTGTCTCTTTAAGCCCCACTCCAGAAAAAGCCCTGTCTGCTCTGATTGGCTTGCGAAAAATATATGGCGTACCTTTGCAAAGGTACTTCTCAAGCCATGGGTGGAGATACTCAGATGGGGGGTGGTATACTGTAAGCTAATGAGCCTGTATGTGACATAGGAAGGGGAGCCAAATGTGAATGGCTTTTTGAATCACTTTTGCCCACAAAAAACTGACTGGGTTGTCTTATTTCACAGTTTGTGGGTGGGTAGGCACTCCAGGTAGCCAAAAGTATCTGGTCTATAGCACAAGCACTGAAAAAGTAACTTTTTTCATGATATGTTCCCTTTAAATTCAAAGTTGCGATGACCACACACATTGATAATGTGTGTCAATTGCAAAGTCACGTCTATTCTTTTCTATTCTTGATAGCACAGACCTTTACTAGAACTTTTCCTTATTTCCCTGTTTGACGTCCCAGAAAGCCCATCCATGAGACAACTTTAAGCATCTGGACCACTGAAACAAAACAAGTTATCAATGTAATTAATCGCGTAAAAAATTGAGAGTAATGACAATCGAAACCTTGTTTATCAGACACACCACGCATAAAACTTTCTCCATGTTCAAACACAATGTTAACTTATTGTGCTATAATAACATAGTTTAGAACCAATAACATTTACATTGAACATAATGCCCTGTATGATTATCCAGTCACTTTTCTTATTTATATGTATTATATTATCATACATATGTGTATTCTGTGAGTTGACCTGTATGTTTGTACAACTTGAGTGAAAAAGACAAGGTCTTATTGATGATCAGAATACAAGAAATGTCAATAAAATATTATTATACGTTTTTAACATCTAAAGCGGATAAAAAAGTGTATCACATTATATTGAAGATGCATCCATTAAAGGTACTGAAGATATGATCAAACCCTGTCTTATTATTTCCTAAAACTTACTTTTACTACTATTACTACTTTCATATATTCTCAAAAGTTATTCAGGTTTGTTCAGGAAGAAAATAGCAGCACACACTGTAGTTTCCCAATGGCCATGGATCTTGAGCATAGACTAAAATGTAAACATAGTCACATGATGTCACCCATTGGTTTGTGGACTACGGTTTTGAGGCTTCGAGTGCGGAATTTTGGCCGTCGCCATCTTAGTTTTTGTCCACTACCATCTTGTTTTTTGGAACCAGAGTGACAGGAGAGGGTGGAGCTATTGGTGCCTTCAAGTGAAACTCGTGAGCTCAGATTTACAACGGCAATATTAACGTTAATGTTGGCATCCAGAAGCAACAGAGGCTAACATTTTAGCAAGCTAGCAAGCAGGTAACATAATGCAGGAAATGCAAAGGCATAATGACAGAGGAAAAAGATTAGGCAGTTGGGAATATCAACATTTTCCTCAGACATTACAAAATTGCGAAGAAAAATAATACACAAATAAAATTACAATATATTCACTTATTATGCACCAAAACATTAACTTCCGTGGCCTGCGCCATTTCTGACAACGTCAAACAAACACATTACAAGTCTTGAACTGTGAAGCTTTCAGAAACTTTCCACTTACGAGGTCGTGAATACCACAAGAGGGGGGCGTTCATATGGACTCTTCTCGTGAACACGATAAACATGGCCCCATTTGAAGGCACCATAAGTACAACCGAACGCTGAACAAGACATTTTTAGGCGACCAAAATGTTACAATTTACTTTCCTGAACTGAAAACATACTGAGAATGGGTTAAAGTTCTAAGACGTAAAAACGCACAATACTCGAACTGGACAACGCTGTGGTTATGACCTGTCAATCACAAGGTAGCCATGCCCTGAATCATAGAATGTCCAATATTTCAATTTACAAGAGTGAGGTTATACAGGTAAATACAGGTTTTTCCATTCAAATATCACAAGATATAGGACAGGACAGAATGCAGTGTGAGCTGCAGGTCCCACTCTCTACCTGAGCCATACCATCAAAAAACATCCCACTGCTCAATTTTCTCCTAAATTACAAGACGAGGAAGTAAAGAAACCATCTGCCCATATACACATAGATCGGACATGTGATAGTCATGAAAGAAATTGGAAAATAATGGTATTATGTTATTAAATTGTGCATATTACATTTTATTAAAACAGCCACTGCTCAAGTGAGCAAGTGAGCAAAGCACACACACACCATTCAAAATATAGCCAACATAAATGTACTTACAATTTGCTTGCTTGTATTTCTGCAGCTTGAACCTCTCTCCCAAAAAGCATTCTCTTCATTCAGATCCTTGAAAGGGATTTCAGTCAGGTAATTTGTTTATGTTATGTTGATATAATCTAAAGATACTGTAATGTCAATTCTATTGGATAGGATAGGATAGCACTTTATTTATCCCCGTGGGGAAATTGCAGTTGCACAGCAGCACGGATTCTAACAGAAGAAGTAAGTACATAAAATAAGACACAGCATACAATAGATAAGAGTAAAAAATACCCAAGCGACAAGAACACTAGTAAAAGTTATATGTTCTAAAAAGTAAATAAATATGTGCATTATAAGTTATGTGCACTGGTGTGCATTAGCATATTACAAAAACTGAATGAACAGTAGCAGTAGTGCAAACAGTATATCCACATGAACAAGTTTAACAAAAACAGTGCAAAAACAGACAATGTCAGAGACCAACGAGTTGGAGTGCCCCTTCGAACACCTTGGAAGGATGAGACGGTGGCTGAAGGAACTTCTTAACCCATTAATCTCCTCATAGAGGGGATGAGATGGGTTCTCCAGTATGTTCTATATTAGTTATAATTGTAATAAATATAATAATTAGTTCAAATCTATTTAACCTTGACAGCACACAACTTTGCCCGATGCAGCCAGCGACGTCCATTCATGACGTAGCCAACTTCAGGTTATTATTGTAATTAATAGCATAAAAATTTGATTGTAGACTGTTATATTGATGGGTCCATACATAATATTTTCAGTACATGTTTAAATGGAAATTGAGTAACATTTTTTATAATCATATTTAGAACCCATATCTTTTAAAATCCTACTGTAGTAGTCTGTGTTGGCAAAAAAATATCAAAAGATGTTGTCGATTTCTTAAATTATAGCCTCAATACAGAATTGAAAATATGAAATATATTCAGATCATTGAGGATTCTGACTGAAACATGCTCAGTTAGTAAAGTTGACAGTGAAAAAACATCTTAATTTCACTGAAGTAAAATGTGCTGTTGAGTAAAATGTGCTCTTTGCTCTAACACTAACTCAGTCAGATTTGGGTTGAAGGTTGTATTAATCACTACTGCACTGAATAGAATAATGTACTGTATAATGATCCATTCACTGTGCTTGTTTAGGTCTATGTGTATTTCTATTATCATACATATGTGTATCTTGGGAGCCTTCCTTTATTTTTGTACAGTTTGTGTTGTTATCTTCCTAATGATCAGAACACAAACATGATATAAAGATCTGTCTGTCGTGTGGTGAGTTTACCAAGATGACCCAAACGCAGAGTACAAGCAGGACAGGAAGTTTTTAAATAAGAGCGAGCTTTAATAAAGCTGACAAAATCCAAAAAACAAGGAGGGGAACAAAGTACAAATGAAAACACACCAAAACCAAACTGAGAACAAAAACAAAACCACAAACCAGAGGGTACGAGAGTCACGGGCAGGAGGAACACTAGGAACACGGAGGACAAGGTAGACGGGACTGGGAAGACCAGACGAACCAACAACCACAGAGGGGAAACACACAGGCTTAAATACTAGACATAATTACACACAGGTGAAACAAATCAGGGCGGGGCAGACAATCAACAAAAGGCTGGAAAACAGACAAAGGAAGGAAGTAAAACCAGACAAGACACAGGAGGAGTGAACTACCAAAATAAAACAGGAAACACCAGAAATATACAAAAACACCAAATCCAAAATCACAAAAGTAAATAATAAGAGGCTGGCACAGCCAGAACATGACAGAGCCTCCCCCTCAAGGGACGGATCCCAGACGTTCCATAAACAGAACCGGGTGGGCGGAGGGGGGTCCGGAGGAGGGAGTCCAGGAACATTGGGCACCGATTATCTCAGGCGGACGGCCCGAGGGCAAAACCGGGACAGAGTCAGGGAACTCGGGCGGACGGCCTGAGGGCAGGGCAGAGACAGAGCCGGGAAACTCCGGTGGATGACCCGGGGGCAGAACCGGGACAGAGTCTGGAAACTCGGGCGGATGGCCCGGAGGCAGGGCAGAGTCCGAGCCGAGAAACTCCGGCGGACGGCCCGGGGGAAAGGCAGAGTCAGAGCCGGGAAACTCGGGCGGACGGCCCGGGGGCAAGGCAGAGACAGAGCCGGGAAACTCGGGCGGACGGCCCGGGGGCAAGGCAGAGTCAGAGCCGGGAAACTCGGGCGGACGGCCCGGGGGCAAGGCAGAGCCAGAGCCGGGAAACTCGGGCGGACGGCCCGGGGGCAAGGCAGAGCCAGAGCCGGGAAACTCGGGCGGACGGCCCGGGGGCAAGGCAGAGCCAGAGCCGGGAAACTCGGGCGGACGGCCCGGGGGCAAGGCAGAGCCAGAGCCGGGAAACTCGGGCGGACGGCCCGGGGGCAAGGCAGAGCCAGAGCCGGGAAACTCGGGCGGACGGCCCGGGGGCAAGGCAGAGTTAGAGCCGGGGAACTCGGGGTCTTGGAACTGTGGCCCAGCAGTCACAGGAACAAGGTTTTTGGGCTGAAACCCAGGCGAAACAGGAGGTGACGGTTGCGGCTCAAGCGAAACAGGAGGTGACGGTTGCGGCCCAACCGGAACAGCAGGTGGAGGTTGCGGCCCAACCGGAACAGCAGGTGGAGGTTGCGGCCCAACCGGTAAAGCAGGTGGCGGTTGCGGCCCAACCGGAACAGCAGGTGGAGGTTGCGGCCCAACCGGAACAGCAGGTGGAGGTTGCGGCCCAACCGGAACAGCAGGTGGAGGTTGCGACCCAACCGGTAAAGCAGGTGGAGGTTGCGGCCCAACCGGAAAAGCAGGTGGCGATTGCGGCCCAACCGGAACAGCAGGTGGAGGTTGCGGCCCAACCGGAACAGCAGGTGGAGGTTGCGGCCCAACCGGAACAGCAGGTGGAGGTTGCGGCCCAACCGGAACAGCAGGTGGCGGTTGCAGACAGGAAACTTGGAGCAGAGGTCGGCCGGACCACCGACATGACGCTTGGAGCAGGGATCGACCGGACCGCCGACAGGAGACATGTAGAAGAGGTAGGCTGAAACCCCGACACAAGGGCAGACCTGGATTCGACTGAGACACTGGGCAGCCTAGATTTCCTTCTCCAATATTGTTTTTAAATAAGAGCGAGCTTTAATAAAGCTGACAAAATCCAAAAAAAACACAAAACAAGGAGGTGATGTATCTTCTGTGGTGATGCCGTTGATGATGTTTGAAGAGAAACTCCGCCGACACTGTCTTAGTTGTATAACAAATTTATTACAATAAGTTCAGTATCGTATACAAGTAACAAGTTACTTGGAGAGCCTCCAGCCGCTCAATGAGAGAACTCTCCCGAACATTTTCAGACAGCTTCCTTAAATACTGGGCTTGTTATGGTCGAACTCCCAGTTTCTACATGTTGTTTTAGGAGAGGGACCATAAACATAGAAACATCTCTTTGAAGCCAACATATGTCCCTTCAACTCTGACCCAAGGCTTCCATGACCCTGCTGACCTAGCATTTAGTTTATCTTTACCTTGACCAGATGTCTCTTCAACTTTGACCCCCATTTATGTTTTTAAGGAGAGGGACTCCCCTGACCCTGCTGACCTAGCCTCTGGTATATATTTACCTTGACTAGATGTCTCTTCAATTTGGCCCAGACTCAGAGGAGCCTAGTGACCTAGTAACTCAATATACCCTCCTAATATAAACCATGCATATTAATATGCTGCATATAACAGCAGACACCTCATATTCCCCCCTTCGGGACTAGTTAAAGTCCCAATAAATAGAATATGAACAAACATGTATACTATGGTGTCAAAAATGATAACTCCTCCAACACAATCTTAACAATACAGCAATATTTAATGGAGTGTGAAAGCGAAAAACCTGTCTGGCAGCCATCTTTCCTGAAGTGTCCCTCAAACAATCTAGACAGGAAAATTCTTTCACGGCCCCTCTGCCTAGGCAGCCACATATGGTACTCCAACCCAATTAAAAGAGGAATTTTACTCTGTCTACCTAATAATATAATGTTAAGCAAATACATATGGAAACCTCAGCAAATAAATTCAAAACAATGTCCACCTTTAGGCTGGTCAACCCATCGTACCTTCCAATGGACCTGTCCCTGCCTATCCCCAATGTCCCTAAGGACCGAAAAAGAAAGAAAAAGACTGAGGTCCCAACATATTAGCCCCATAATGCATCGAATCTATCATGATAAATTGCACAAATTATCATGCACATATAACATTTCGTACATACAATACATATGTTATTTCATTTTTCAATCATCATTTTTCATTCATTTTATATTTTCTAAACACCGGAACTTATCAACTTGTATTTCCTCTGCAGTGTCGATTCCCAATGTAGTAGTGATGACATGTTTACTCTGAACATTTTCACAATGTCCTTGTTCAGAGTCTTTCATCCGTTTTGATTGTCCTTATTATACTTTCTGAATCCCTTTAACAGCTTGGGATCCTTGAATCATCAACCTCCCCCATAGCGGTCATTCCCCAATGTTGTTCTAAGGGAAAAAGAAAACACCAACCAGTATCTTTTGTAGAAATAACATACAATTCAAATCATTGAATACACATCTAAAATAAATGTTAAACTATAAGTAGGTTAAATGTGGTTAATATGGATATTTCTCCACCAGTTCTCCTTCCATCATTACTTTCTCATCCTCGTCCGAATCAGTCCTTTCTAATAATGGCATCTGAACCTGATCTCCTGGCATCACTACACCAACCCATCTCAATATCATAGCCTTCGCAAAAGTCAACAGCAATGTGCAAAAACAAAACATCACACATAGCGATAAAAGTACTGCTACCATAATTTGAACTATCAGGAATCAAAGTGTAGCAGACATTTCCCGTTAAATTTAAAGCAACACATAAGCCCCTTGTTTGACCAAAATATAATCAAGGGCCATGTCGTGTTTTAACAATGTCAATCTATGGCTCCTTTGGGTGTTTGACAACATTTCGAAACCTCTTATAGTTTCGTTTGCAAAGCCCTGTAAGGTGTACGTAATGTTATCAATATGATCTGCCAAAAATGTTACTCCATACCATGGAAACAACAATCATATTGTATTCCCCCCTTTTCACCTATGCTTATTCTCCAATGGTAGGACTCCAAATTATGAAATTGCGCTAATTCTCTTTTATTTCTACTTCCAGAAGCAACATTAGATTGAGCCTCATCATATGCTTCTCCAATGGTAGAAATAAATAAGCATTTTCACCACAAATCCACCAAATATCCCTGAAATTGCCTATAGTCACATTACCAGGCAAAACTTGATGTTCTACCCTCAAAGTTCTACTCGGCTTACGCTTTGACACTTGAAAAATCACTTCATACAACTTATCCACATCCTTATCCTCACACTTTCCTAAATCCATCATATAGCCATCACACTCTGATATTCCCATAAACATTCCAGACCCCTTCAAAAACTTTACTTTGCCCTCACTGGTTTCACTTCCATCGGATCAGGTATCGCTGTCATCACATTTTCATGTTGTTCAAGTAAATTCACATATGGTAATCCTGCCAACCAAGAACAATTCAATCTAGGCTTAAAAAGATTCACTGATAAAGCCATCACTTTATCCACTGATGATTGCTGTCGATACAAGAGCCATGACAATACAGAAGATTGACATGAAGTAGTTAATGGTTCCGGTACCTTCAACACACCTGGACCCTTCAATTTCTTGATTGATCTCACTGAGTGTGTTAACTGCTGAAACCATAAATTTCTACCTGCCCGTGGGTCTACAATTCCCAACGCTGAAGCATCAAATCCATATGCTTTCCACTTAGCTTCTCTCTTCTGCAATACATGGTTCTGTTCAAACATCTCCTGTGATATCTGATCCGAGTCAACAAACTCCTTTCCCACATCCACAATATTCCTCTGAACAGTCTCAGATGAATTTCCAACCTTCACTTCCTCAATCTCCTTCTTACTATTCACACTAATCCCCATCTCCAACATAGACTTCCGGCTCTCACTTACCATTTCTTTCACTTTCAAGGATACTTTATCTAGTGTCTGTGTCACATTCTCCAATTTCCTAAGCGTTAATGTTGTCGCCAAGGTAGTACTCTGATTGAAAGCATTATCATTATTTATTAATTTCAAATTTAAAGTAGCAGCCTCCATCTGTGTGTTATTTACCCTTGCAGTGGTTGCTTCAACAGATCTTAGGTTTGTTATCATAAGTCTCACCTTACGACTTATGTAACCTTCAATCCAAGAGTGACTAGATGGAACAAATTTAAACTCTGGCTCTCGATATGTAAGTACAGGACTACCCAGAACTTTATGATCTGTCCTATGGACTATTTTACTTGCTTCACCCTTTCCGTCCAAGAACGTCACAACATCCTGTTGAAAGGTCAGCCATAGACGAGACAAATTGAGCAGTAAAACTAGCTACTGTGAGGGGTCGACGGTGCTGGAAACCAATTTATCTTTGTTTTGACTTTGTTTAGTTTAATCATTGAGGCTTACTGCCTAATTAATAACCTCCTAAGCACCTTGGATAAAAAGATGAAAGCGGCACGGCTTGCGTTTTCCATTTTTAGACGCTGTTTAATTCCTAATTTATATTTTCAAAATCAATTACACTGTCTTGTCAACGAACTCTTTCCCATTGTCTGAGGATATCCGATCTGGAAGCCCCCACATGCTTATGACCTCTCTACACAAAAACTTGGCAAGTGACTGAGCGTCCTTCCGCTTGGTTGGACAAGCTTCAGGCCATCTTGAAAATCGATCTACCACAACTAACATCTCTTCCCTTCAACTGGTTTGATCATGTCAACATAGTCCACAACTAGCTCAAGCATAGGAGCCCTTGGAGTCGGAATGTGACCAGGTGGAACTATCACACCCCTCTGTACATTATTTTTCATGCAGATTATACACCTGCCAATAACATAATCAATCTGTTCAAGCAGACACGGTGCCCAAAAACCATATTCCTTTGTGATCTTTCTCTTAACTTCCCCCCTTGCACATGAGCTAACTCATATGCCTCCTGAATCATTAGACCTAACAGGTCTGGAGGAGCTATTATCAGCCCCTCATGATTTCTCCAAAACCTGTAGAATCCTGCGTGGCACCTCTGTCTTTCCACAACTGTTTATCAATCTCAGACGCAGCATCATGCATTAAAATCACATTCCTAAGTGTGATTCTATCTTCCAAATCCACTTCATGAGTAACCAACAAAACTTTACCCACTCTATCTGCTACTGTAACTGCTTTTGCTGCCTCGTCAGCTGCTTTATTACCTTGTGTGACTCTTGACAAATTCGCTCTATGTGCTGCACACTTAGTTATCGCTATCTCCTTAGGCTTCATCATAGCATGCAGCAACTTCATTATTTGAGCGTGATGTTGTATTGGAGAACCATCGGTTTTCTTAAACCCTCGGCCCTTCCACACTGATCCAAACAGATGACACACATTGTGAGCATAAGCGGAATCTGTATAAATTGTCACTCGCTTACCTTCTGCTAACAAACATGCTTCAGTTAGCCCCACAAGTTCTGCAAGCTGTGCAGATGCAGACTGCGGTATTACTTCAGCCTTCTCTACAACAAAACCCTTTGCTTGAGCTTTTACAATAGCATATCCCGCACTCAACTTATCTCCCACACGATAACAAGATCCATCCGTCCAATACTCCAAATCTGCCTCACGCAATGGGAAGGCTTGCAAGTCTGATCTAAGCCTTGAATATTTCTCTGCTTCTTGAACACAATCATGCGGTTCACCATCCTCTGGAGTTGGCAAATTTTCAGCTGGATTCACTGTGGCACATTTTGCTAAGGTAACATCTTCTTGCTGTAGAAGCCTATGATAGTCTCTAAGCCTTGGCATGGTCAATGTGTATTTACCATAGTTCAAAAGATTTCTGAGGCTATGATGAGTAAGGATTGTCACCGGATATCCCATTGTGACAGATGATGCCTTATCATACATCAAAGAAACTCCTACCATTGCTCTATAGCACAGTGGCAACCCCATTTCTACTTCTGAATATGCAGTGGAATAATAAGAAACAGGCTGAGGACTTGTCCCCCTACCTGTTGGCTGACAAAGCACTGCACATGCATATTTACCTCCCATTGAAGTGGACACATACAACAGAAAGTTCATAGAATAGTCTGGAAGCGCTAACGCTGGAGCTTCCTGTAATCTTTGCTTGACTGTTTCTTCATCTGACGAACAAATGATAATGTCATCCACATATTGAATAACAGTGCTCGTTAATATTTGATCCATTCCCGCCAAATCATCTTTCAACACTTTATTAAAAATGTGCGGGCTATGTTTGCACCCTTGTGGCAATCTCTCATACTCATAGAATTCTCCATTATATGTGAACCCAAACAAACTCTGACTTTCTACGCTGAGCGGAACACTGAAAAATGCACCACATAAATCCAGCACCGTAAAAAATGTCGCATCAGGTGGAATTTGGGCTAACAAAGTGTGCGGATCTGGCACTTCTGCTGGATAATCCACTACTACTTCATTCACTGCCCTCAAATCATGTACCAGGCGATAAGAGTCATCTGGCTTCTTCAGAGGTAATAGCGATGTGTTACTCTGAGGATTTTGCGTTATCTTCAACACACCTGCTTTCAAAAGTCCTTCAATTTGTGGTTTGATCCCTTGAATTGCTTCTTCCTTTAGTGGATACTGATTTTTCCAAGGAGGTTTGACTCCTGGTCTGAGTTCAACTTTCACTGGCTGGGCTTCCTTCACCAGTCCAATATCAGTACTATGTTGAGACCACAAACATTCTGGAACCTGTCGCATCATCTCTTCTTCCTTCTTTTTTTTTTTGTTCCGCTTTATATGTGGATACAAGCACCTGCAGTTTTTTAATTACATCAGGATTAAAGGTCCCTATCACTGGCCAGGGTTGATCTATCTCTGGCCAACGGCGGTACCATTTTGATGAGATCCGTGGGATCTCTTTTATTAATGGATTATTGTTTTGAACGACATCAAGAGGTGTGATTACTTTTGAAGTTTTATCGTCCTTTTTTGACATTTTAGCTAATTTATATTGCTTTTTATACATTCAACTAATTAATCAATCAATCAATCAAGTAATCCGTCAATATAAGTGAGGTTAATCACTTGAACCAAAATCATTTAAGATTATTAATTTATTGTATTTATTTATTCAACTTATTTGTGTATCACTATTTTGCCACAGTCAACCAATCAAAGAAATTAATTTGCCAACTTTAAAGGACCCCAGCAGATCTATTAATATGATAAGAAATCACAATACCAAACCACACAATGTCAATCTAACCCTCAAAGGTCAATCAGATTATGATTACAATGTCCCAGAATGTCAGAAAATCCAACCAAATATGAATTCCCTAAAATCAAACACTTTCCCCAAGGACCAACTATCACTGGCTGTTATTATTTGCAACAAAACAAGCATCCAAACTCACAACTATTCACCTCAAATTCTCCAAACAATCTCAAATTGAATCCACAACATAGTTCAGCTCAGAATAAACCAATCCACAACCAAATTTTAAACCCACCAATTGTATTTCATTAATTAATTAAATGTCTTAACTGGTCAGTCTGTTGCCAAGCTTCTTTTGAAATAGCACATATAGACAGAATGCGCTGTTTCCCACTTCAAATTGAAAATGTAAGCAATGGATATCAACTTCCAATGATCCTAAATGTTTATACAAACATATTTTCAGACAGCAGGTATAGAAAGAGTTCGTGAACAAAA
This sequence comes from Sebastes schlegelii, assembly GCA_014673565.1. NCBI lineage: Eukaryota > Metazoa > Chordata > Actinopteri > Perciformes > Sebastidae > Sebastes > Sebastes schlegelii. The sequence goes on from CM025844.1 coordinate 8,846,818, forward strand.
ACAGTACCCTGTGCATAGATTGGTCTGGGTAGGAGTCTGACGTCTCCAAATTGGTCCCGTGACACGCTGCTCAGGCTCCGCCCGTTTCCTTGTCTCCCTCACAAACGCAAGGAACAAAGGAAAAAACAAAATCAGATCTTTCTCTTCACAATTTAGTTCAATAATATTTTGCAATATTTTTCTTTTCTTTTTTCTTCTGCCAGCACTTTGGGTTATTTATAACAAATATTTTGCACTTTTAAGCACCAAGCATTATTCCATATCATTCATCATCACCATAAAAACTCTCAATGCACTCCACACTTCTCAAATTCTTCATCATCATAACTCACTCAACACTCTTCATTCCTCTTTATCATATTTATCTTTTACACAGAGTTATATACTAATCTCTCCACTTCTCCTTATTTATCTTAAAATAAGTCTTTTTCGGAAGCTCATAACAAATTATTTAAATCTTATAGAAATGTCCTTAAAAAGCTCATAAATTTTATTTATCAAATTAAATGTCCTCCAAAAAAGTTCATCAATCTTAAATCAAACTTATAAAATCTTCTCCTATCTCCCTTTCCGTGGCTTATATTTTAACTCTTATTTTTTTTAATATCCTCCTATGAGGCTTATAGAGTTTTAACAATTTAAAACGTCCCCGAAAAAGTTTATAAACCATAAACTTAATCCTAACGCATAATCTAAACACAACACTGGAATAGTAACCACCTTTCTAAAACAAAACATTCTTGTTTTTAAGCACACACACACTTCATAGAGACACACAATTTCAGCCTGCAGTGCTGACGTCTCTCTCAACAGAGAGACAGAGAGAGGAGAGGGAGGAGAGGGAATCCCTCTTCAGCCTGCCAATCTACTTAACTTTAATTTCGAAAACACTAAATATAACAAAACCAAAATCACAATCAACAATCTATTCTAAAGTCGACTCATTCATACTGTCCTATTTTAAGCATGCTTTTGCCGCTTCCTTATATCTAAATTTTTGCTACCTTTGAAGTGTAGAATATCTGACAAAACAGCATCAGTCGTGGCTCGTCAGCTCACTCCAGAGAGGGAGTCTATCTACAAATATTTTCCTCTACACTTCCAGTTATTTGCTTATAACCGACCTAAACTCACATAATGTAATATTCAGGTTTTAGGCCCATACTAAACCGCCTCTCAGAGGGCTTTTATCCAAATCTGCGGCTTCCTTTAATCCTTATTCCTGGTTATACACCTGGTACCAGGTTTTTCCTTAAATTCCACTTATTCAACTTTCACTTCAGCGGCTAATTTACACATGTCTTACGGTTTAAGAAGTTTAAGAGCTCTCTTCTTCATTAATCTCGCATAGTTTTTTAACTCACTTAACATTACTCATTGTTAGGCTCCTTGCCTTTACCCTTTACACAACATTTCCCTTCTACTTTTTATTCTTAACTCTTATTCTACCATCACTCCCCCCTACTGCGTTGCCCACAACGTAGTAAAAATAATGGAGAATAAGACAAATTTAAACGGAACTTCACCCGCAAACATCAATACAGCATGACAATATTCACCCACACAGAATCCTTTCGGTGCGGCTGAAAACCAACACAGCCAGGGACAGCCCTAGTCCGATCTCATCCCCCCCAAACAGCGGAACGGTGCAGGCTCACCCAGGATGAGAGGAGGAAAGCAGAGCTGGTCCAGCTGCGCCGCAGCCACAAACACGTCCTGAATTCGTGACGCCAAGTTCTGTCGTATCTCTGTGGTGCTGCCGTTGATGATGTTTGAAGAGAAACTCCGCCGACACTGTCTTAGTTGTATAACAAATTTATTACAATAAGTTCAGTATCGTATACAAGTAACAAGTTAATTGGAGAGCCTCCAGCCGATCAATGAGAGAACTCTCCCGAACATTTTCAGACAGCTTCCTTAAATACTGGGCTTGTTATGGTCGAACTCCCAGTTTCTACATGTTGTTTTAGGAGAGGGACCATAAACATAGAAACATCTCTTTGAAGCCAACATATGTCCCTTCAACTCTGACCCAAGGCTTCCATGACCCTGCTGACCTAGCATTTAGTTTATCTTTACCTTGACCAGATGTCTCTTCAACTTTGACCCCCATTTATGTTTTTAAGGAGAGGGACTCCCCTGACCCTGCTGACCTAGCCTCTGGTATATATTTACCTTGACTAGATGTCTCTTCAATTTGGCCCAGACTCAGAGGAGCCTAGTGACCTAGTAACTCAATATACCCTCCTAATATAAACCATGCATATTAATATGCTGCATATAACAGCAGACACCTCAGAGGGGAACAAAGTACAAATGAAAACACATCAAAACCAAACTGAGAACAAAAACAAAACCACAAACCAGAGGGTACGAGAGTCACGGGCAGGAGGAACACTAGGAACACTAGGAACACTAGGAACACTAAGGACAAGGTAGACAGGACTGGGAAGACCAGACGAACCAACAACCACAGAGGGGAAACACACAGGCTTAAATACTAGACATAATTACACACAGGTGAAACAAATCAGGGCGGGGCAGACAATCAACAAAAGGCGGGAAAACAGACAAAGGAAGGAAGTAAAACCAGACAAGACACAGGAGGAGTGAACTACCAAAATAAAACAGGAAACACCGGAAATATACAAAAACACCAAATCCAAAATCACAAAAGTAAATAATAAGAGGCTGGCACAGCCAGAACATAACACTGTCTGTGCTATAACATTCATATCATTATCTATGATACTTTATTGTTATATTAAGTGGGTGATAAATCACAGCATATTGGAGATCAGGTATGTAGATGAAAACTGCTTCCATTAAAGGCATTAAAGATATGTACAAACTATCAAACCCTGCCTCGTCATTTGCTATAATTTAATTTTACACTAGCATCATATAGTAACATTCTCAACTGGAGTCAGTTAATTGATTAGATGATCTAATGATTGAATTAACCCAACAATTTTGATAATCAGTAAATAGTTTAAGTCATTTTTTTAAGCAAATGCCCAAACATTATGTAGTTCCAGCTTTCCAAATGTGTATATTTGCTGGATTTCTCTGTTTTCTAACTGAATATCATTGGGTTTGGACTGTAGGTCAAATAAAACAGGCATCTTGAAGACGTCACTTTGGGCTTTAGGAACTTGTTATGGACATTTTGCACTGTTTACTGTCATTTTATAGATTTTAAAAGAATTCATTAATGGACAAAAGTAAAGGCAGATCAGTTAATAACAATTAATAATGGGATTAATTTGAAAGATGCAGCCCTATTGAACATTATTCTGAGTGCGTAATCATTACCACCTCTATGAAATTCAAAGGAAAGTAAGCATCTTATCTGGGAGACACTGTTAGACCTTACCTGAGACTCTAGAGCTCCGACTGCTTTTCCTCCAGTCTGCTGTCCTGATGAACTATTTGATGATGTTTCCTGCAGGTAATACAAAGATAAACTGGTGTAAGATGGAGACACAGTGAGCCTCCCTAACGAACTTACACTTTTATGGTATTTACTATAAAAAGAACAGACAGTATAATCTACTAAAAAAGATCAGTTAACAGAATCATGGCTATGTGCAACAACATTAATCTACCATTAAACACCTTCACCTTGTGAAGTTAAAGCCAGCTGTTTCACTGTGACATTAGAGCTCACCTGAGAGCCAACAGCTCCACCTGCCTGTGTTGGCATCAATAGCTGCTGCTAACAGGACATTATTTTCTCATAATTTGGTTCCTCTTAAAAATGTGTCTATCTTGTGGGCAACTTTGTCTACAATAGATAAAATGTCGTATTGCAGCAAAAAAAGGCCTACATTTTATCATCAGATTGTACTCCCTAAACAAAATACCTAATGCCTCAGGTATATCTTGTCTTGAGTACAATTTATGTGAATATAATAAGTAATATAAGGTTCAAATTTGCTGCATCAGTGCTGTGGTTATATTTATGAGTCATATGATTACTGCCTTAAACCAACATTATATACAGGTTTTTAGCTGAGCTCATCGTCTCAAGTTGGGTGTTTCTTTGGTCAGCAGCATTTTCTTTGTGCAGGTTTGAAAATACAACACAAAACCAATCTGCCATGAATCAATACGAACGTCATAGGATCAACAACACTTTTGATTGACAGATGATCACGAGGAAGTGCAATGCAAAAACAACAAATCACTGTCACTGAAAATAAAAGCTATGTATCCTAATAATAAACTTTAAAGTAGAACCAGACAAACCTGATCTTAAAGTTTCGCTTGCTCCACTGCCAGTGTATAAAGGATATTCAAATGAATTTGCATGACAGGAGCTGTGAAAAAGGCCAATTAAAACACACTGAAAAAGTTTAAAACATCGAAAGCAGATAGAAGGAAATTCTCATAATTAGCATATGAATTCTTGAGTTATGGCCTATATGTGTTTTTTGAGGTCACAGTGACTTTGACCTTTGACCACCAAAATCTAATCAGTTTATCCTTGAGTCCAGGTGGATGTTTGTACCAACTTTGAAGAAATTCCCTCCAGAATGGAAACGAACGGACAGCCTGAAATAATGCCTCTGACTCTGAGGCATAAAAAAATGATGTGGGGCTTAAAGGAAAGTTCATTGTCGATCCAAAGTCCAAGATATTTGAATGAATCCATTTATACAAATATGCAAATCAAAGGGATATGAACAACTGCGTTGTGTACCAAACACTATGCTGCAGGATTTAATCTTATTCTGTAAAAATGTGTTCAATGAAACCAGTTTTGGACCAACTTAAAATTGAATTCTGGATTTGTATTATATCAGAGTTTCATGACAAAACATATTTGAGGTAAGTCGTTAATCAAAATGGAAAAAAATAAGTGGTCCAAAGGTGGAGCCTTGTGGAACACCATTTTCAACAACTAAATAAACAGAGAACTTTGAAAGACCACATTATGGAGATAGGCATTAAACCAGAGGAGAGCATTTTGAGTTAAACCAGTAGAATAGAGCTTATCAAGGAGGAGGTAGTGATCCACTATATCAAAAACCTTGAAACATTGATTAAAAAAATGCACTTTAATAAAAATGCGCTTTAGTATAGACAGAGTGAATCTACATAAGGGGTGGAGGTCAGGGATGACGTACTTATTTTGAGTTCAAAACGTAACCTTTCATGCAGTTTTACAACATGTTAGAACGTGTTGCTTTTAAATTTCACTTTCACAACATAGTAGGCCCCTACTGACCCACATCTATGGTGTTTATAGCGACTGATAATGCCCATTTAATGGCCTGATAACGGTCGAATCGGGTGTGAGGAGGAACGATCAAGCCAGCTACTATTGAAGTCACCCAAGATTATCATTTCATTATGCCTCTTGAGAATTAATAGTTGACAAAATACACTTTGTGTAGTCAAATTGTATCCGACTAGAGGCTCAGAAACAAGATTTACAGAAACGTATGTTGCCAGCCCACCTCTTCTAGAAGCCCTATCAGCTCTATACTGAACAGAATTGTCAATTTTAAATTCATCATCTGGGATTTTAGTCATTTTTCAGATATTGTGATAATATTGGGTCTGTAAAGAGTGGCCTAAGCTCTGAGGAGATAATTTTTTGAAACAGGGCCCCTAATATTAAGATGAATAACCTTTAAACCTTTAGCTGATTCAATTGTGACTATAGAAAAAAAATAAAAAGCAGGTCAGAAAACTGGGTTGCACGATGGTGCAGTGTTTAGCACTGTCGCCTACCTTCTGTGTGGTTTGCATGTTCTCCCCGTGTTAGCGTGGGTCTTCTCCTTGTTCTCTAGCTTCCTCCCACATTTCAAAGACATGCAGGTTTTTGTTGACTCTAAATTGCTCGTAGGTGTGAATGTGAGCGTGAATGCAGCAACTTGTTTCTCATGACAAAAGAAGGGAGCATGCCATGATACTGAGCCAAGAAACTGACAGATTGACAGCTGAAATTCTGTATCATGTGACTGGTTTTTGTTCCATGTTAAGGTGTACCAACATTTCTGAAAAAGTTATCATCTATGAGTCATGTCATTAGCCTACATTCACATCAAGACCTTAATAGATATGAACTGTCACATAAGGTGAAAGGTTTGGACTGAATAGGCCTGTGACGGAGTAGCCGTCACTGACTGTGGGCAGCGCACACACATCACCTCAGGCCACACACACTAACATTTCTCCGCTGCGCCGCAGGCACACACACACACACACACACACACACACACACACACACACACACACACACATTTCTCCGCTCCCTTCCTGATTCACTCCGTAGTTAAAACACATCGCGACATATCCCTCTCCCCTAAACTGTTTATCAGTAGTGCGACCAAAGGTGCACACTTGATTGTTCTGCTGTTTCCTATACGCATATATTTACACAAACATTATTCTCACTCACCAGTTACTGAAACGCTGCGTGTCCATCCTGTCATGTCCCATTCATGGGATTGACGAGCAAACAGGGCCGTAACAAATCCCCCCGTTATAAAGGGTGCCCTCGTGCGTTTTTGAGATCATGTGATCAGTTTAAATATGTTTATTATTTGGAATTGTGATTATGTTGCAAATTAACTTGTTTTGGTTGGGGGGGAATGTTTAGACAGAGGTATATCATTTATATGTAAAATATGCCTAGGTTAAAGGGACTATACATATCTTCTATGATGAAAAATAATGTTAATTGTTATTTTTCTGTGTAAGGAATACGCCCAGGGGAGGGGCTATTGGTTTAAAAGGGGGTCATCTTGGCCAGCGGAGGGAGTCTGATCTTGAAGTGTTGACAGAGAAGGTCACACTCAGGAAGGTAAAATATAGATTGTATTTTTGGATTGTTTTTGCCTATTCTGAAAGAAATCATGGAGTTATTGAGGAACTCGATTCTCAGTACTATTTGATGTTTTGTACATAGCTTATTTTCTATTTTTCACTTTTTGTAAATAGTAAGCAATGATTGCACTTTGGGAGGCCGGCATAATAAAAAGGGATTAATACAACGTTTTCCGACTATGCCAGTATTTTTCATGTTGCACGGAGTTTTGACATAGAACCCCGCGACAAGGCCCTTTTCACAGAAGCCATGTTGACATGTCATTGCAGGGTAAACACAGGTGACACAGCGACAACACAACACAATGAGCATGCACAATAACAGGGCCATAATTGATGTAATTAATTACCTCCGTCAAGGCTGAAGACCTGGGAAGGAGGTTGTGTTTTCACCAACGTTGGTTTGTTGGTTTGTTGGTTTGTTGGTTGGTTTGTTTGTTGGTTTGTCCGTTTGGAGGATAACTTCAAAAATCTGCGATGAATCTGAATGAAATGTTTTGGAGGGGTGGGGTGTGGCACAATGAACAATCCATTTGATTCTGGTGGCGACATACATGAAACCTGCCTTGGCGGTGGTCTTCTAGTTACACCCGTGTTCACCTTGCAATGACATGTCAAAATGGTTGCTGTGAAAAGGGCCGATTAAAAGACACTGATATAGTTTAAAACACTGAAAGCAGACATAAAGGGGGAATTTCTAACTTTTCATCTTATATCTTTTTATTTTGGGTAAGCACATTTTTAGGTGTATTAATAATGCTGTCAGGAGATGTCACACTTATAAAAGTGAGATTATTGCCACAGTGGATTGTGCTTTAACAACACCATTTAATCCTTTTTTTGGAGTTTCAGTCAGCACCATCAGACCAGGAGCAAACACTGTTGCTACTACTGTAGCTAGGAAGCTCACTCATAATGGGCAAACGTCAATTTAAGCAAAAGCTTCAATAAACTTATCATTTTACATTAGTTAATCCATCAATCCATTTCTTGAAATGGGGGTGTTAATTTAATTAATATATCATTAAGAATTATTGTTATATACTACTGGGTAGTACTGAGAAAGTGTGATATAATAAAACATAATTCAAGGCTGTATCCTCCCTATTCATTTTCCATCATACATTCATACTTCTGCCAGTATAATACTGAAACATATATTAAAGTACATTTTGTAGTATTAAATATGTCTAAAAATAGTCCTTAATTTGACATGGTGAGCCCAGAAATCCTGTGCAGGCAGCTGCAGTTTACTTGTCTTTATTAAAACAATATGCTGCAATTGTCCATTTAAAAATTCTGTTGTTTTTTTACACTGAGGTTGGAAGGAGAATACATATTCACAATTATCAAAAATAGTGATTTCATACTGGAATATATCACAAATTGACACTTGCTTAGAATAATATGAGGAAATGAAGCTGAGATGCTTTTCTTTTGATGTGTCAATATAAACAGTATTGTTTTGTACTTTAATTGTATTGTATCATCTATTTACATATTTACTCTGATAAATCCAAATATCATATACAATATTTATTCAGTATGTTTCAATATACAATTTTTTTTTCTTTTCTTGTGTTTCTTCCCCACTACCACGTCACTAAAAATCTACATTTATTTGTTTGTCCTAACTTACTGTCACATTGGTGGAACTTCTTTCAACACTCACATAGGCCTTTTCAGACCTGGTATTAACATTTGTCCTCAGTCATCGGATCACAAGTGGACAGCTCTAAAAGTACAGGTGTGAATACACTCAAGACACATTGAGGTCGTATTGAGATCCGATCTTTCAGACCACATTTAGAGGTGGTCTGGGCCACATATGGCTACATTCTTTTAGCAGTGTGTATGTGAATGTGTTCTGGGCCACATTAAGGACCGCCTACTCAACTGATGTCCCACTGGGATCAGCGGGATCACTGAGCTCCTCAGGTGAATAAACAGGCAGACACTAGCACTTGTCGGCATGGAAACGGCCTCTGTGCTCTACTGTATCCTGTCAGTACAACTGTATTTTATTATAATATATCTTGTTTATAGGCTACATATCTACAGACTATCAGACTAGGCACGCAAAGTGCATTATTATCATATTGTCGGAGATGTGTCTGTGTTTTTGTTCCGTTGCTTTGCACGGAGCTGACACCCGACAGTCCGTCTGTCCATCCGTCCGCCCGCCCATCCGCCTGTTCTCTCTCCTCCCCAGCTGTCTGGAGCTATGTGCCCCGCTGTCGTCTGGCAAAAGCAGCAGTGCAAATACAATGTACCAGAATTCACAAATATGTAGGATATTAATACGGACATTCATGTAATATCACGTCACAACGGCTGCTATATTGTACCGTGTGTTTACTATGTGTTTATTTGCATGTAGAGCGGGGGAATGAGATCGGATCACAAGCAGCCACTCATGACGCATGTGGAGACGCATTCTAATGCCAGGTGTGAACAAACGTACTTAAAGCTGTCCAACTGGTCTGAACAGTGCCCTAAGTGGAATGTACCCGCAACTTGTTTCCCATGACAAAAGAAGGGAGTATGCCATGATACTAATCCAAGAAACTGACAGATTGACACATGAAATTCTTCATCCTTTCATTGTTTTTTGTTCCTGACGAAGGTGTGACACGTGTAAGTCACGTAATTAGCCTTCATTCCATTCCAATATAAAGGACTTAATTGATATGTACCGTCACATAAGGTGAAATGTTTGCAACATTACAGATGTGATCCAGACTAAATTAAAAGACACTGAAATAGTTAAAAACATCGAAAGCAGATAGAAAGGGGGAATTTAAACTTTAGATCTTAAATCTTTTTATTTTGGGTAAGTGCATTTTTAAAGTTGACATGAAGCAGTCAACCAAATTAAGCTGATTTACTAAACATGACAAATGTCAGCATTTAAAACAAAAAAAAAGCTCTGTTTTATCTTTCGCGGCAAGAGCGCCACCATGTTGCAGTACTCTAGCCTGTTACGTCACGAGGTTGGTTGGCTCGGCTGAGTTCTACAGATACAACAGTAGAGACAGTGAAAAACGGAGACTGAGGAGGCACAGCACAGAAGAAAACAAAAGGGGGGACACTATTGTATTGTTTCTAGATGTAAAGAGGAGTGTTGCCATATTATAGCCAAGAACAAAACATTCCATTTTCATAAACTGCCATTGAAAATGTGTCTATCTTGTGGGCATCTTTGTCTACGATAGTTTAATGAAGGTTGATGTTAAAATGTTATGTTTGAACAATTACCACAGACTAGCAAACACATTAGCCTTGTCTGTCTCAATGTGTCAGCCCTGTGATAGTCTGGCGACCTGTCCAGGGTGTACACCGCCTTCACCCAATGTCAGCTGGCATCGGCTCCAGCCCCCCTCCCCCCCCCCCCACCCCACGACCCTGAATGGGATAAGCGGTTACGGATAATGACTAATCATATAGCAGGTATTAAAAGGTACAGTGTGCAGGATTCCGCTCACTCCTCCCTTTCAAGACTGCGGTAACGTGAGCCGCTGAGAGCAAAACCGTGGTAAGGCGTTTGCCTCGCTCAGAGGCCGTCCTTACCATAATAACACAATTTTAGGAGCAACGGAAGTCAGATGGCTATCAGTACCACTGTTTTGCACTTTACGGCTCACGTTACTGCAGTTTCA
>CM025844.1:8865023-8886677 GCA_014673565.1 Sebastes schlegelii
CAGTTGTTGGAGCTGCAGTTGTGGGGGCTGCAGTTGTTGGGCCGCAGTGGTGGGAGCTGCAGTTGTTGGAGCTGCAGTTGTGGGGGCTGCAGTTGTTGGAGCTGCAGTTGTGGGGGCTGCAGTTGTGGGGGCTGCAGTGGTGGGAGAGGCAGTTGTTGGAGCTGCTGTTGTGGGGGCTATAGTTGTGGGAGCCACAGTTGTTGGGGCTGCAGTTGTGGGAGCTGCAGTGGTGGGAGAGGCAGTTGTTGGAGCTGCAGTTGTGGGGGCTGCAGTTGTTGGGGCCGCAGTGGTGGGAGCTGCAGTTGTTGGAGCTGCAGTTGTGGGGGCTGCAGTTGTTGGAGCTGCAGTTGTGGGGGCTGCAGTTGTGGGGGCTGCAGTGGTGGGAGAGGCAGTTGTTGGAGCTGCAGTTGTTGGGGCTGCAGTTGTGGGGGCTGCAGTTGTTGGAGCTGCAGTTGTGGGGGCTGCAGTTGTTGGAGCTGCAGTTGTTGGGGCCGCAGTTGTGGGGGCCGCAGTTGTGGGGGCTGCAGTTGTAGGGGCTGCAGTGGTGGGAGAGGCAGTTGTTGGAGCTGCAGTTGTGGGGGCTGCAGTTGTTGGAGCTGCAGTTGTTGGGGCTGCAGTTGTGGGGGCCGCAGTTGTGGGGGCTGCAGTTGTGGGGGCTGCAGTGGTGGGAGAGGCAGTTGTTGGAGCTGCAGTTGTTGGGGCTGCAGTTGTGGGGGCTGCAGTTGTTGGGGCTGCAGTTGTTGGGGCTGCAGTTGTTGGGGCTGCAGTGGTGGGAGCTGCAGTTGTTGGGGCCGCAGTGGTGGGAGCTGCAGTTGTTGGAGCTGCAGTTGTTGGAGCTTCAGTTGTTGAGGCTGCAGTTGTTGGGCTGCAGTTGTGGGGGCCGCAGTTGTGGGGGCTGCAGTTGTGGGGGCTGCAGTGGTGGGAGAGGCAGTTGTTGGAGCTGCAGTTGTTGGGGCTGCAGTTGTTGGAGCTGCAGTTGTGGGAGCTGCAGTGGTGGGAGAGGCAGTTGTTGGAGCTGCAGTTGTTGGGGTCGTAGTGGTGGGAGCTGCAGTTGTTGGAGCTGTAGTTGTGGGGGCTGCAGTTGTGGGAGCTGCAGTGGTGGGAGAGGCAGTTGTGGGAGCTGCAGTGGTGGGAGAGGCAGTTGTTGGGGCTTCAGTTGTTGAGGCTGCAGTTGTTGGGGCTGCAGTTGTGGGGGCCGCAGTTGTGGGGGCTGCAGTTGTGGGGGCTGCAGTGGTGGGAGAGGCAGTTGTTGGAGCTGCAGTTGTTGGGGCTGCAGTTGTGGGGGCTGCAGTTGTTGGGGCTGCAGTTGTGGGAGCGGCAGTTGTGGGAGCTGCAGTTGTTGGTGCCGCAGTTGTTGGGGCTGCAGTTGTGGGGGCTGCAGTTGTCGGGGCTGCAGTTGTGGGAGCTGCAGTTGTTGGTGCCGCAGTGGTGGGATCGGCAGTTGTTGAAGCTGCAGTTGTGGGGGCTGCAGTTGTTGGAGCTGCAGTTGTGGGAGCTGCAGTTGTGGGTGCTGCAGTGGTGGGAGAGGCAGTTGTTGGAGCTGCAGTTGTGGGGGCTATAGTTGTGGGAGCCACAGTTGTTGGGGCTGCAGTTGTGGGAGCTGCAGTGGTGGGAGAGGCAGTTGTTGGAGCTGCAGTTGTGGGGGCTGCAGTTGTTGGGGCCGCAGTGGTGGGAGCTGCAGTTGTTTGAGCTGCAGTTGTGGGGGCTGCAGTTGTTGGAGCTGCAGTTGTGGGGGCTGCAGTTGTGGGGGCTGCAGTGGTGGGAGAGGCAGTTGTTGGAGCTGCAGTTGTGGGGGCTATAGTTGTGGGAGCCACAGTTGTTGGGGCTGCAGTTGTGGGAGCTGCAGTGGTGGGAGAGGCAGTTGTGGGAGCTGCAGTTGTTGGTGCCTTAGTTGTTGGGGCTGCAGTTGTGGGAGCTGCAGTTGTTGGGGCTGCAGTTGTTGGGGCTGCAGTTGTGGGAGCGGCAGTTGTGGGAGCTGCAGTTGTTGGTGCCGCAGTTGTTGGAGCTGCAGCTGTTGGGGCTGCAGTTGTGGGGGCTGCAGTTGTGGGGGCTGCAGTTGTTGGGGCTGCAGTTGTGGGAGCGGCAGTTGTGGGAGCTGCAGTTGTTGGTGCCGCAGTTGTTGGGGCTGCAGTTGTGGGGGCTGCAGTTGTGGGGGCTGCAGTTGTTGGGGCTGCAGTTGTGGGAGCTGCAGTGGTGGAAGAGGCAGTTGTTGGAGCTGCAGTTGTGGGGGCTGCAGTTGTTGGGGCTGCCGTTGTGGGAGCGGCAGTTGTGGGAGCTGCAGTTGTTGGTGCCGCAGTTGTTGGGGCTGCAGTTGTGGGGGCTGCAGTTGTCGGGGCTGCAGTTGTGGGAGCTGCAGTTGTTGGTGCCGCAGTGGTGGGATCGGCAGATGTTGAAGCTGCAGTTGTGGGGGCTGCAGTTGTTGGAGCTGCAGTTGTGGGAGCTGCAGTTGTGGGTGCTGCAGTGGTGGGAGAGGCAGTTGTTGGAGCTGCAGTTGTGGGGGCTATAGTTGTGGGAGCTTCAGTTGTTGGGGCTGCAGTTGTGGGAGCCACAGTTGTTGGGGCTGCAGTTGTGGGAGCTGCAGTTGTTGGGGCCGCAGTGGTGGGAGCTGCAGTTGTTGGAGCTGTAGTTGTGGGGGCTGCAGTTGTGGGAGCTGCAGTGGTGGGAGAGGCAGTTGTTGGAGCTGCAGTTGTGGGGTCTGCAATTGTTGGGGCTGCAGTTGTTGGAGCTGCAGTTGTGGGAGCCGCAGTTGTGGGAGCTGCAGCTGTTGGGGCTGCAGTTGTGGGAGCTGCAGTTGTTGGGGCCGCAGTGGTGGGAGCTGCAGTTGTTGGAGCTGCAGTTGTGGGGGCTGCAGTTGTTGGAGCTGCAGTTGTTGGGGCTGCAGTTGTGGGGGCCGCAGTTGTGGGGCTGCAGTTGTGGGGGCTGCAGTGGTGGGAGAGGCAGTTGTTGGAGCTGCAGTTGTTGGGGCTGCAGTTGTGGGTTCTGCAGTTGTTGGGGCTGCAGTTGTGGGAGCTGCAGTTGTTGGTGCCGCAGTGGTGGGATCGGCAGTTGTTGAAGCTGCAGTTGTGGGGGCTGCAGTTGTGGGGGCTGCAGTTGTGGGGGCTGCAGTTGTCGGGACTGCAGTTGTGGGTGCTGCAGTGGTGGGAGAGGCAGTTGTTGGAGCTGCAGTTGTGGGGGCTATAGTTGCGGGAGCTGCAGTTGTTGGGGCTGCAGTTGTGGGAGCCACAGTCTTTGGGGCTGCAGTTGTGGGAGCTGCAGTGGTGTGAGAGGCAGTTGTTGGAGCTGCAGTTGTGGGGGCTGCAGTTGTTGGGGCTGCAGTTGTGGGAGCTGCAGTTGTGGGAGCTGCAGTTGTTGGGGCTGCAGTTGTGGGAGCTGCAGTGGTGGGAGAGGCAGTTGTTGGAGCTGCAGTTGTGGGGGCTGCAGTTGTTGGGTCTGCAGTTGGGGCTGCAGTTGTTGAAGCTGCAGTGGTGGGGGCTGCAGTTGTGGGAGCTGCAGTTGTGGGGGCTGCAGTTGTTGGGGCCGCAGTGGTGGGAGCTGCAGTTGTTGGAGCTGCAGTTGTGGGGGCTGCAGTTGTTGGAGCTGCAGTTGTGGGGGCTGCAGTGGTGGGAGAGGCAGTTGTTGGCGCCGCAGTGGTGGGAGCTGCAGTTGTTGGAGCTGCAGTTGTGGGGGCTGCAGTTGTGGGGGCTGCAGTTGTTGGGGCCGCAGTGGTGGGAGCTGCAGTTGTTGGGGCTGCAGTTGTGGGAGCTGCAGTTGTTGGGGCTTCAGTTGTTGAGGCTGCAGTTGTTGGGGCTGCAGTTGTGGGGGCCGCAGTTGTTGGAGCTGCAGTTGTTGGGGCTGCAGTTGTGGGAGCTGCAGTTGTTGGGGCTGCAGTTGTTGGAGCTGCAGTGGTGGGAGAGGCAGTTGTGGGAGCTGCAGCTGTTGGTGCCACAGTTGTTGAGGCTGCAGTTGTTGGGGCTGCAGTTGTGGGGGTCGCAGTTGTGGGGGCTTCAGTTGTGGGGGCTGGTTTAACAAAACACAGGTTACTTTTTGCCTTCATTAACCAATCAATATCTAAAGATGATACTTGACTCTTATGTGTCTTTATAAGAAACATAGGATGAGGTGCAGACAAGAATTCCAACTTAACTTAATGTTGTGTTTTACCCTCCACCTTTTAGATCAATTTCTTTCAAGAACCTTCAAAGCCAATTTGTTTAACATCACTTTTCAGCTTACCTATTATAATCAGGAAAATTGATATGATCTGTCCGACACCCATCCTGGCTTTCCTTTGATTTTAGAAATTCAAACAATACAGACACTTACTCACAGAAACATGTCAAAACATTTTGCACTGCAGTTACTAATGACTAGAATTATTACTTTTTAAGTAGCACAGAGTATCCAATCTGCAAATGACAGTATTCGCTATTGTAGTATGTTTAGTCTTTATATCTCAAAGGATACAAAACATCCAAAGGTAGAGGATTTGATATATAATACAGTATGTGTACACCTCATAGTAATCCAGTTGGAGACTGAGGCAGGAAAAGCCAACACTAGGATCAGCAGTGATTCATGGAGAGATCTATGTCTGGTCAGCTAACATTACTGCCAAGCAGCTGAAATATAGAGTGATTTTGTGGTTTAAGCTGACGTGTGGTGCCTCACTGTTTTGAGCGAGGCTCGTTCATGTCTATTTAGAGCGAGCACAAGTGGGAGCCCGAGCAACAGGACGCTGACTTTCGTTGACTTAACGGCCACAGGTGTCGCTGTTAACAAGCAATTTCTGATTCTTATAAACAGTCCCTTTAAATGTTTCTTTGAATAGAAAAAAATCATCCACTACTGCCATCTAACTGTTGATGGTGGGGTGGAGACTTGTGATTTAACAGTGACACGATACAAAAAGCACATCAATCACATGTATCACATTTTTATTGTTTTTATACTTATACTTATTTTATACCTATTTCTAAAACCTGAGTTTTAATAATAGGATTTTAGTGTATTTGTATCTAAAACAGTGCAAAATTTTACCATGCTGTGGAAAGATAGGGCAGGCTACATGTGCCGTGTAAATGGAGATGGAAAAAAATAAATAAATAGTGCTTCTGATTGGTGGAAAACTAGAATAACAGATAAAGAAAAACTTACAACAGGATTTCACAACATATGAAGAAAATAATCTTAATTTGACAATCACTTATCACTTTAAATATGTGATAATATGTGAACAGAGGTTAATGGGTTTGTTGGCAACAGTTTGTTGGCTCAGTATAGTGGTAATACTCCTTTCTTTTGTCTATACTTCCTCTTCTTTTTTGTTTCCTGGTGCATTCCTTCTGAATGTTGAAAAAACATTGTATGACACCAAGCTAAGTTAGGACAAACAAATAAATATAGATTTCTTGTAACATTGTACTGGAGCGTGGAAAAATACAAGAAAAAAATGTATATATGTATATGTGTGTATATACAGTGGAGGAAATAAGTATTTGATCCCTTGCCGATTTTGTAAGTTTGCCCACTTACAAAGAAAAGAACGCTCTATAATTTTAATGGTAGGTATATTTTAACAGTGAGAGACAGAATATAAAAAAAAATCCAGAAAATCACATCATATAAAAGTTATAAATTGATTTGTATTTTACTGTGGGAAATAATTATTTGATCCCCTAGCAACCAACAATAATTCTGGCCCCCACAGACCGGTTAGATTAGTCCTCTCGCTTTAAGAAAGTACTCCGAATCTCAACTCGTGACCTGTATAAAATACAACTGTCTCAACTCATTACCTGTATAAAAGGCACCTGTCCACAATCAGATTCCAACCTCTCCACCATGGGCAAGACTAAAGGGCTGTCTAAGGACGTCAGGGACAAGATTGCAGACCTGCACAAGACTGGAATGGGCTACAAGACCATCAGCAAGCAGCTTTGTGAGAAGGAGACAACTGTTGGTGCCATTATTCGGAAATGGAAGAAACACAAAATGACCATCAATCGGCCTCGGTCTGGGGCTCCACGCAAGATCTCGTCTCGTGGGGTATCGATGATCATGAGAAAGGTGAGGATTCAGCCCAGAAATACACGGGAGGAACTTCTTAATGATCTCAAGACAGCTGGGACCACAATCACCAAGAAAACCATTGGTAACACACTACACCGTAATGGATTAAAATCCTGCAGCGCCCGCAATGTCCCCCTGCTCAAGAAGGAGCATGTACAGGCCCGTCTGTTTGCCAATGAACACCTGAATGATTCAGAGAAGATTTGGGAGAAGGTGATGTGGTCAGATGAGACCAAAATCGAGCTCTCTGGCATCAACTCAACTCGCCGTGTTTGGAGGAAGAGAAATGCTGACTATAACACCAAGAACACCATCCCCACCGTCAAGCATAGAGGTGGAAACATTATGTTTTGGGGGTCTTTCTCTACTACGGGGACAGGACGACTTCACCGCATCGAAGGGAGGATGGACGGGGTCATGTACCGTGAAATGTTGGGCGACAACCTCCTTCCCTCAGCCAGGACACTGAAAATGGGTCGTGGATGGGTCTTCCAGCACGACAATGACCCAAAACATACGGCCAAGGCAACAAAGGAGTGGCTCAAGAAGAAGCACATTAAGGTCATGGAGTGGCCTCGCCAGTCTCCGGACCTTAACTCCATAGAAAATCTGTGGAGGGAGCTGAAGCTTCGAGTTGCCAAGCGACAGCCTCGAAACCTTAAGGATTTGGAGATGATCTGCAAAGAGGAGTGGACCAAAATCCCTCCTGAGATGTTCGCAAACCTGGTGACCAACTACAAGAAACGTCTGACCTCTGTGCTTGCCAACAACGTTTCTCCACCAAGTACTGAGTCATGTTTTGCTAGGGGATCAAATACTTATTTCCCACAATCAAATGCAAATCAATTTATAACTTTTATATGATGTGATTTTCTGGATTTTTTTAATATTCTGTCTCTTACTGTTAAAATAAACCTACCATTAAAATTATAGAGCGTTCTTTTCTTTGTAAGTGGGCAAACTTACAAAATTGGCAAGGGATCAAATACTTATTTCCTCCACTGTATATATATATATAATATAATATATATATATAACATATATATATATTCAAACTCATTAAACTATTGTATATGATATTTGGAGTTATCGTAGTAAATATAAAAATGGATGATATAATACATTTAAAGTACAAAACAGTAATATTCATATGGACACATTAAAAGAAAAGCATCTTAGCTTTATTTCCTAATATTCTTCTGAGTAAGTGTCAATTTGTGACATCAAAATATTCCAGCATAAACTCACTATTTTTTAATAAATTGTGAATATCTACATATACTTTTCTTCCAACCTCAATGTCAATAGAAAAAAAAAACGATTTTTATAATGACTATTTGCAGCACATTGCTGTAATAAAGACAAGTAAACTTCAGCTGCTTATACCGGATTTCTGCAGGGTTCACCACATTAAATATAAGACTTTTTAAGACCTTTTAATACCACACAATGTACTGTAATAGCCTACCTGTTTCATGATTATACTGGCCAAGTATGGTATTAATATGGAAAACCAATAGGGAGGATACAGCCTAAAATTATGTATCATCACATTTTTTCAGTACTTCCCAGCAGTATATAAGAATAATTATTAATGATATAATTAATTAAATCAATGCAACCTGGACCTGGATAAGCAGCATAAAATGGATTGATGAATTAACCAACGTAAAATGCTGAATTTACTTACATTTATTGAAGCTTTTGCTTAAATTGACACGTCTGATGGTGCTGACTGAAACTCCTAAAAAAAAAATTGTAACCTGCCTCCTGAACACACAATCCACTTTCGCAACAATCCCACTTTTAGTTCATAAGTCTGTGACATCTCCTGACAGCATTATATATAGACTTAAAATGTACTTACCCAAAATGACCCAAAATTATGAATTCCTCTTTTATATCTGCTTTCAATGTTTTAAACTATTTCAGTATCTTTTTATCCAGTCCAGTTCACATCTGTGATATTGCAAACCTGTCACCATATGTGACAGTCTGCATCTATTAAGGCCTTTATATTGCAACAGAATGAAGGCTAATGACATGACTCATAGGTGACTTTTTCAGAAATGTTGGTACACCTTGACATGGAACAAAAATCAATCACAGGATACAGAATATCTGCTGTCAGTTTCTTGGCTCAGTATCATGGCATACTCCCTTCTTTAGAAACAAGTTGCTGGTTCATTCCACCGATGTGAGTGTTTAAAGAAGTTCCACCAATGTGACAGTATGTTAGGACAAATAAATAAATGTAGATTTCTAGTGACGTGGTAATAGAGCGGAAAGAATTACAAGAAAAGAATAATAATTGCATATTGAAACATACTGAATAAATATTGTATATGATATTTGTAATTATCAGACTAAATATGTAAATAGATGATACAATACAGCTAAAGAACAAAACAATACTATTTATATTGACACATCAAAAGAAAAGCATCTCAGTTTTATTTTCTCATATTCTTCTGAAGTGTCAATTTGTAATATGTTCCAGTATGAAATCACTATATTTGATAACTTGTGAATATGATGTAGTTATTCTTTTCCAACGTTAATGTCAATAGAAACGGCAGCTGCTTATACAGGGTTTCTGTAGGGTTAACCATGTTAAATGTAAGACTTTTAAAGACATTTTTAATGTGTAATGTACTTTAAAGGAACACTGTGTAACATGTCAGGGGATCTATGAGCAGAAATGGAATATAATATTAAAAGTGATGTTTTCATTAGTTTATACCTGAAACTAAGAATCGTTGAATACCTGTTATATGATTAGTCATTATCCGTAACCGCTTATCCCATTCAGGGTCGTGGGGGGGCTGGAGCCGATGCCAGCTGACATTGGGTGAAGGCGGTGTACACCCTGGACAGGTCGCCAGACTATCACAGGGCTGACACATTGAGACAGACAAGGCTAATGTGTTTTCTAGTCTGTGGTAATTGTTCAAACCCGACATTTACAATGATAGACACATTTTCAATGGCAGTTTATGAAAATGGAATGTTTTGTTCTTGGCTATAATATGGCAACACTCATCTTTACATCTAGAAACAATACAATAGTGTCCCCCCTTTTGTTTTCTTCTGTCCTGTGCCTCCTCAGTCTTCGTTTTTCACTGTCTCTACTGTTGTATCTGTAGAACTCAGCCGAGCCAACCAACCTCGTGACGTAACAGGCTAGAGTACTGCAACATGGTGGCGCTCTTGCCGCGAAAGATAAAACGGAGCTTATTTTTTTCATTTAAATGCTGACATTTGTCATGTTTGTTTCATAATTGTTGATTCGAGTGGAAATCCATTTAGTAAATCAGCTTAATTTGGTTGACTGCTTCATGTCAACTTTAAAAATGCACTCACCCAAAATAAAAAGATTTAAGATCTAAAGTTATAAATTCCCCCTTTCTATCTGCTTTCCATGTTTTTAACTATTTCAGTGTCTTTCAATTTAGTCTGGATCACATCTGTAATATTGCAAACATTTCACCTTATGTGACGGTACATATCAATTAAGTCCTTTATATTGGAATGGAATGAAGGCTAATTACGTGACTTACACATGTCACACCTTTGTCAGGAACAAAAAACAATGAAAGGATGAAGAATTTCATGTGTCAATCTGTCAGTTTCTTGGATTAGTATCATGGCATACTCCCTTCTTTTGTCATGGGGAACAAGTTGCGGGTGCATTCCACTTAAGGCCCTGTTTAGACCAGGTGGACAGCTCTAAGTACGTCTGTTCACACCTGGCATTAGAATGCGTCTCCACATGCGTCATGAGTGGCTGCTTGTGATCCGATCTCATTCCCCCGCTCTACATGCAAATAAACACATAGTAAACACACGGTCAATGTAGCAGCCATTGTGATGTGATATGACATGAATGTCCGTATTAATATCCTACATATTTGTGAATTCTGGTACATTGTATTTGCACTGCTGCTTTTGCCAGACAACAGCGGGGCACATAGCTCCAGACAGCCGGGGAGGAGAGAGAGCGGGCGGGCGGCCGGGCGGACGGATGGACGGACGGACGGTCGGGTGTCAGCTCCATGCAAAGCAACGGAACAAAAACACAGACACAGCTCCGACAATATGATAATAATGCACTTTGCATGCCTAGTCTGATAGTCTGTAGATATGTAGCCTACAAAAAAAGATATATTACAATAAAATACAGTTGTACCGACAGGATACAGTAGAGCACAGAGGCCGTTTCCATGCCGACAAGTGCTTGTGTCTGCCTGTTTATTCACCTGAGGAGCGCAGTGATCCCGCTGATCCCAATGGGACATCAGTTGAGTAGGCGGCCCTTAATGTGGCCCAGAACACATACACATACACAGTGCTAAAAGAATGTAGCCATATGTGGCACAGACCACCTCTAAATGTGGTCTGAAAGATCGGATCTCAATATGTCCTCAATGCGTCTTGACTGTATTCACACCTGTACTTTTAGAGCTGTCCACTTGTGATCTGATCACTGAGGTCTGAAAAGGCCTATATGAGTGTTGAAAGAAGTTCCACCAATGTGACAGTAAGTAGGGACAAACACATAAATGTAGATTTCTAGTGACGTGGTAGTGGGGAAGAAATACAAGAAAAGAAAAAAATAATAATTGCATATTGAAACATATTGTATATGATATTTGGATTTACCAGAGTAAATATGTAAATAGATGATACAATACAATTAAAGTACAAAACAATACTGTTTATATTGACACATCAAAGAAAAGCATCTCAGCTTCATTTCCTCATATTATTCTAAGCAAGTGTCAATTTGTGATATGTTCAAGTATGAAATCACTATTTTTGATAATTGTGAATATGTATTCTCCTTCCAACCTCAGTGTAAAAAAAAAGCAACATTTTTAAATGGATAATTGCAGCATATTGTTTTAATAAAGACAAGTAAATTGCAGCTGCCTACACAGGATTTCTGGGCTCACCAAAGACTATTTTGAATACTTCAAAATGTACTTTAATACCAGTTTCACTATTATACTGGCCAAAGTATGAATGTATGATGGAAAATGAGTAGGGAGGATACAACCTTAAATCATGTGTTATTATATCACACTTTCTCAGTACTACCCAGTAGTATATAACTATAATTCTTAATGATATTTTAATTAAATTAACACCCCCATTTCAAGAAATGGATTGATGGATTAACTAATGTAAAATGATAAGTTTATTGAAGCTTTTGCTTAAATCGACGCTTGCCCATTATGAATGAGCTTCCAAGCTACAGTAGTAGCAACAGTGTTTGCTCCTGGTCTGATGGTGCTGACTGAAACTCCCAAAAAAGGATTAAATGGTTTTGTTAACGCACAATCCACCGTGGCAACAATCTCACTTTTATAAGTGTGACATCTCCTGACAGTATTATTAATACACCTAAAAATGTGCTTACCCAAAATAAAAAGATATAAGATGAAAAGTTAGAAATTCCCCCTTTATGTTATGCTTTATGTTTATGTCTGCTTTCAGTGTTTTAAACTATATTAGTGTCTTTTAATCGGCCCTTTTCACAGCAGCCATTTTGACATGTCATTGCAAGGTGAACACAGGTGTAACTAGAAGACCTCCGCCAGGGCAGGTTTCATGTACTTCGCTGCCCCCCCCTGGATCGCCACCAGAATTGAATGGATTATTCATTGTGCCACAACCCATCCCTCCAAAACATTTCATTCAGATCCATCGCAGATTTTTCAAGTCATGCTCCAAACGGACAAACCAACAAACAAACCAACCAACAAACCAACAAACCAACGCCGGTGAAAACACAAACTCCTTCCCAGGCCTTCGGCCTTGACTGAGGTAATTAATTACATCAATTAAGGCCCTGTTATTGTGCATGCTCACTGTGTTGTATTGTCGCTATGTCACCTGTGTTTACCCTGCGATGACATGTCAAAATGGCTTCTGTGAAAAGGGCCCATCAGTCCAAACCTTTCACCTTATGTGACAGTTCACATCTATTAAGGTCTTGATGTGAATGTAGGCTAATGACGTGACTCATAGATGCTTACATTTTCAGAAATGTTGGTACACCTTGACATGGAACAAAAACCAGTCACAGGATACAGAATTTCAGCTGTCAATCTGTCAGTTTCTTGGCTCAGTATCATGGCATACTCCCTTCTTTTGTCATGAGAAACAAGTTGCTGCATTCACGCTCACATTCACACCTAAGAGCAATTTAGAGTCAACAATAACCTGCATGTCTTTGAACTGTGGGAGGAAGCTAGAGAACAAGGAGAAAACCCACGCTAACACGGGGAGAACATGCAAACCACACAGAAGGGAGGCGACAGTGCTAAACACTGCACCATCGTGCTGCCCAGTTTTCTGACCTGCTTTTTATTTTTTTTCTATAGGCACAATTGAATCAGCTAAAGGTTTATAGCAGGGATTCTCAACCTTCTGTATCCTGAGGCCCACTTCTGATTGGTAAAACATTTCTGGGGACCACCTTCCCAAATAAATTACAAACTGGGCTCCAACAAATTTTTTTCGTTTAAAAAAACACTCAACATGTGTGTCACTGCATCCAAGACATATATACTGTAGATAGATAGATAGATAGATAGATAGATAGATAGATAGATAGATAGTAACTTTATTGATCCTGAGGGAAATTCAAGTTTCCAGCATCACAGTTCCATAGTGGGTACCCATTGAACCCATTTTCATTCACATATCTTGAGGTCAGAGGTCAAGAGACCCGTCTGAAAATGGCCATGTCAGTTTTTTTTGTGTATATTTGGAGCGTTATTTAGCCTCCTTTCCCGACAAGATGGCAAGACATGGTTGGGACCAATGGATTCTTTAGGTTTTTTAGTTTTGTTGTATCTTCTGTGGTGATGCCGTTGATGATGTTTGAAGAGAAACTCCGCCGACACTGCCTTAGTTGTATAACAAATTTATTACAATAAGTTCAGCATCGTATACAAGTAACAAGTTACTTGGAGAGCCTCCAGCCGATCAATGAGAGAACTCTCTCGAACATTTACAAGCAGCTCCTTAAGTACTGCGCTTGTTTTGGTTGAACTCTTAGTTCCACATCTTGATTTAGGAGAGGGACAATAAACATAAAAACATCTCTTTGAAGCCAACATATGTCCCTTCAACTCTGACCCAAGGCTTCCATGACCCTGCTGACCTAGCATTTAGTTTATCTTTACCTTGACCAGATGTCTCTTCAATTTTACCCAGACACAGAGGAGCCTAGTGTCCTAGTATCCCAATATACCCTCCTAATATAAACCATGCATATTAATATGCTGCATATAACAGCAGACACCTCAGTTTCCTATGATACCGGTATAGCTTTAAAACTGAGCCCGCTACAACCTCTGAAAGATAGAATAGCAGCCATCGGATTTTGAAGAAGTTAATGTAACCATTTGGCAGGTCCTCACGGCCCACTAGGTGGTCCTCAGAGGCCCACCAGTGGGCCCCGGCCCAGTGGTTGAGAATAGCTGGTTTATAGGTTATTCATCTTAATATTAGGGGCCTTGTTTAAAAAAAATATCTCCTCAGGGCTTAGGCCACTCTTTACAGACCCAATATTATCACAATATCCGAAACATGACTACATACTAAAATCCCAGATGATGAATTTAAAATTGACAATTCTGTTCAGTATAGAGCTGATAGGGCTTCTTGAAGAGGTGGGCTGGCAACATACGATTCTGTAAATCTTGTTTCTGAGCCTCCAGTCGGATACAATTTGACTACACAAAGTGTATTTTGTCAACTATTAATTCTCTTGAGAGGCATAATGAAATGATAACCTTGGGTGACTTCAATAATAACTGGCTTGATCGTTCATCCTCACAACCAATTCGACTGTTATCAGGCCATTAAATGGGCATTATCAGTCGCTATTATTATTATTAGTCGTTATGTTTTCAGGCTGTCCATTCGTTTCTATTCTGGAGGGAATTTCTTCAAAGTTGGTACAAACATCCACCTGGACTCAAGGATAAACTGATTCGATTTTGGTGGTCAAAGGACAAAGTCACTGTGACCTCAAAAAACACATATAGTCCATAACTCAAGAATTGATATGCTAATTATGACAATTTCCTTCTATCTGCTTTCGATGTTTTAAACTATTTCAGTGTGTTTAAATTGTCCCTTTTCACAGCTCCTGTCATGCAAATTCATTTGAATATCCTTTATACACTGGCAGCGGAGCAAGTGAAACTTTAAGATCAGGTTTGTCTGGTTCTACTTTAAAGTTTATTATTAGGATACATATCTTTTAGTTTCAACGGCGGGGTGATTTCTTGTTTTTGCATTGCACCTCCTCGTGATCATCTGTCAATCAAAAGTGTTGTTGATCCTGTGACATTTGTATTAATTCATGGCAGATTAGTTTTGTGTTGTATTTTCAAGCCTGCACAAAGAAAATTCTGCTGGCCAGAAAAACACCCAACTTGAGACGATAAGCTCAGCTAAAAACCTGTATATAATGTTGGTTTAAGGCAGTAATCATATGACTCATAAATATAACCACGGCACTGATGTAGAACATTTTAACTTTACATTACTTATTGTATTCACATACAATACTCAAGAGTACAGTACTCAAGACAAGATATACATGAGGCATTAGGTATTTCGTTTAGGGAGTACAATCTGATAATAAAATGTAGGCATTTTTTTGCTCCAACACAACATTTTAACGTCAACCATCGTTAGATACTATTGTAGACAATAGTAACAAATGTCTAACAGGATAAAATTATGAAGTGATGACATTTTGGACAGACATGGAGGTAAACTGCAACT
Organism: Sebastes schlegelii; assembly: GCA_014673565.1. Lineage (NCBI taxonomy): Eukaryota > Metazoa > Chordata > Actinopteri > Perciformes > Sebastidae > Sebastes > Sebastes schlegelii. The sequence continues at coordinate 8,879,883 of CM025844.1, forward strand.
TGACTGGTTGGCGAAGGCATACAACCGTGAGGCGGTAATTCTAGTTATAAAAAAAAACATGATTGTCCGAGATCACTTTATCATTCAATTAATTGTTTGACATTTCACGTCACACGTTGATACTACCTATTATTGATTATGCTGACATTGTCTGTCAGAACACCTCTAAATCTTATCTCAGGCCCCTTAAAGTTGTATATAATTCTCTAGGTGGATTTGTTTTGAGTTGTCCATGTAGAACTCACCATTGTTTCATGCATGAATTGCTCAATTGGTTGCAGCTTAAATCTAGAAGGCAAGTTTAAAATTTATCCTCACATGATTTTATTTTAATTGTCCTTGAGTTTTTGGTTCCTTTTAGATCGTCATATCCCCTCAGAGATGCAATATCCCTTTTTTTGTCTCCAGCATTTTCAAAGAAGTCAGACACAGGTCATTCCAACACAAAGCTCCTTTGGATTGGAGCTTGGATTGGAGCAATTTGTCTTCAGTTTATTTGTATAGCATGGATGAGATGAGGACAAACTGCTTCAATTTCTCCCCATACTGGTGTACTTGATTTATCATCCGGGCCAATTTTCTTGTACAACAGCTGAGGGCTGGGGATGTCGGTGGGAGAGGGTGAGCGAGCTTTTAAGTGTGTGAGTTCTCCTGACAACATTATATATAAACCTAAAAATGTACTCACCCAAAATAAAAATATATAAGATAAAAAATTATAAATCTCTCCTTTCTATCTGCTTTCGATGTTTTAAACTATTTCAGTGTGTTTTAATTGGCCTTTTTTACAGCTCCTGTCATGCAAATTCATTTGAATATCCTTTATACACTGGCAGTGGAGCAAGTGAAACTTCAAGATCAGGTTTGTCTGGTTCTACTTTAAAGTTTATTATTAGGATACATATCTTTTAGTTTCAGTGACGGTGATTTGTTGTTTTTGCATTGCACCTCCTCGAGATCATCTGTCAATCAAAAGTGTTGTTGATCCTGTGATGTTCGTATTAATTCATGACAGATTAGTTTTGTGTTGTATTTTCAAACCTGCACAAAGAAAATTCTGCTGACCAAAGAAACACCCAACTTGAGACGATGAGCTCAGCTAAAAACCTGTATATAATGTTGGTTTAAGGCAGTAATCATATGACTCATAAATATAACCACGGCACTGATGCATCAAATTTGAACCTTACATTACTTATTATATTCACATAAATTTTACTCAAGACAAGATATACCTGAGGCATAGGTATATTGTTTTGGGAGTACAATCTGATAATAAAATGTAGGCCTTTTTTTTTTTTTGCTGCAACACAACATTTTATCTATTGTATACAAAGTTGCCCACAAGTTAGACACATTTTTTCACAAGAGTAACCAAATTATGAGAAAATAATGTCCTGTTAGCAGCAGCTATTGATGCCAACACAGGCAGGTGGAGCTGTTGGCTCTCAGGTGAGCTCTAATGTCACAGTGAAACAGCTGGCTTTAACTTCACAAGGTGAAGGTGTTTAATGGTAGATTAATGTTGCTGCACATAGCCATGATTCTGTTAACTGATATTTTTTAGTAGATTATACTGTCTGTTCTTTTTATAGTAAACTACCATAAAAGTGTAAATTCATTAGGGAGGCTCACTGTGTCTCCATCTTACACCAGCTTATCTTTGTATTACCTGCAGGAAACATCATCAAATAGTTCATCAGGACAGCAGACTGGAGGAAAAGCAGTCGGAGCTCTAGAGTCTCAGGTAAGGTCTAACAGTGTCTCCCAGATAAGATGCTTACTTTTCTTTGAGTTTCATAGAGGTGGTAATGATTACGCACTCAGAATAATGTTCAATAGGGCTGCATCTTTCAAATTAATCCCATTATTAATTGTTATTAACTAATCTGACTTTACTTTTGTCCATTAATGGATTCTTTTAAAATCTATAAAACGACAGTAAACAGTGCAAAATGTCCATCTCAAGTTCCCAAAGCCCAAAAGTGACGTCTTCAAGATGCCTGTTTTATTTGACCTACAGTCCAAACCCAATGATATTCAGTTAGAAAACAGAGAAATCCAGCAAATATACACATTTGGGAAGCTGGAACTACATAATGTTTGGGCATTTGCTTAAAAAAATGACTTAAACTATTTACTGATTATCAGAATTGTTGGGTTAATTCAATCATTAGATCATCTAATCGATTAACTGACTCCGGTTGAGAATGCTACTATATGATGCTAGTGTAAAATTAAATTATAGCAAATGACGAGGCAGGGTTTGATAGTTTGTACATATCGTTAATGCCTTTAATGGAAGCAGTTTTCATCTACATACCTGATCTCCAGTATGCTGTGATTTATGACCCACTTAAGATAACAATAAAGTATCATAGATAATTATATGAATGTTATAGCACAGCAGATTTTTTTGTCATGTTTGTGTTCTGATCATTAGGAAGATAACAACACAAACTGTACAAAAATATAAGGAAGGCTCCCAGGATACACATATGTATTTATGATAATAGAAATACACATAGACCTAAACAAGCACAGTGAATGGATCATTATACAGTACATTATTCTATTCAGTGCAGTAGTGATTAACACAACCTTCAACCCAAATCTGACTGAGTTAGTGTTAGAGCAAAGAGCACATTTTACACAACAGCACGTTTTACTTCAGGGAAATTAAGATGTTTTTTCACTATCAACTTTACTAACTGAGCATGTTTAAGTCAGATTCCTCAATGATTTGAATATATTTCATATTTTCAATTCTGTATTGAGGCTATAATTTAAAAAGTCGACAATATTTTTTGATATTTTTTGCCAACACAGACTACTACAGTACTACAGTAGGATTTTAAAAGATATTGGTTCTAAATATGATTATAAAACATGTTACTCAATAATTTCCATTAAACATGTACTAAAAATATTATGTATGGACTCATCAATATAACTAATTTTTATGCCATTAATTACAATAATAACCTGAAGTTGGCTACGTCATGAGTGGACGTTGCTGGCTGCATCGGGCAATGTTGTGTGCTGTCAAGGTTAAATAGATTTGAACTCATTATTATATTTATTACAATTATAATTAATATATAATTTACAGTACAGTATGTTTAGATTAAATCAACATAACATAAACAAATTACCTGACTGAAATCCCTGTCAAGGATCTGAATAAAGAGAATGCTTTTTGGGAGAGAGGTTCAAGCTGCAGAAATACAAGCAAGCAAATTGTAAGTACGTTTATGTTGGCTATACTTTTAATGGTGTGTGTGTGCTTTGCTCACTTGCTCACTTGAGCAGTGGCTGTTTTAATAAAATTTAATATGCACAATTTAATAACATAATACCATTATTGTCCAATTTCTTTCATGACTATCACATGTCCAATCTATGTGTGTATGGGCAGATGGTTTCTTTACTTCCTCGTCTTCTAATTTAGGAGAAAATTGAGCAGTGGGATGTTTTTTGATGGTATGGATCAGGTAGAGAGTGGGACCTGCAGCTCATGCTGCGTTTTGTCCTGTCCTGGACAACAACTCGTCTTATATATCTTGTGATATTTTAATGGAAAAACATGTATTTACCTGTATAACCTCACTCTTATAAGTTGAAATATTGGATATTCTTGTTTCCACAGGATTCATTTTAAAGGGAGATACTTACTGTAAACTTTATCATTGCAGCTTGATTTATAAAGCTAAAGATGATGGTTTTAACAAGTCATTTGTAAATGCATCTCCAGCAGATCTGAAAGTCAGCTTCTGTTTTATGAGTTGTACAGTATTTGTAGCCAGACTGTAGCCAACATTGGAGGAGTCGTAGCAGTTGTAACTGGAGATGGAGTAGTTGCTGTAGTTGTGGCCACAGTAGTAGTTGTAGTAGTTTTTGAATTTGGGTCTGTAGTTGTTGAACTTAATGTTGTATTTGGAATTCCTGTATAAATACTTTAATAAGTTTTAGGCTCATATACAAACAAAAGTTGTTTTTTTAGGTAATGTCGAAGGCCCCATTTACACAACCAGAGTTGTGAGTTATTAACACCCTTTTGTTTTCTCTTAACCATGTGTGTTGAAGCACCTCCTTGTGTGGTCTGAGCAATCAAATTTCTTTAATGCATGAAATGGCTCAGTGTAAATGCGTAATGCTGACCTTTACCATAGCATGGCTTTAGGTGAGTAACGATTCTTAACGTATGTCATAAGCTAGTGGTATGATATGAGCATTTACAGTAATTTAAACAGTATGTGTCTGACAGAATACTTAAAGGTTCTCTATAGGATATCCAGAGCATTAATATAGCAGCAAACAACTATTTGCTATGTAAAGATATAGAGGAGTAATGTCTACCTGAGCAGAGAATTAAGTCCCTCTCCCTCTGTGTGTTGTATCCATGCTTTGTTGACTGGCCGGCCATGCATACTTTTAGTGCATGTTCATGCATGTGAGCGTGCCCCACTGGCTTGCTCACGGATGTGCTGTTTACCGTTAGCTACGAGCTGCCGGTTCAGCCGTCGCCATGTTGAGAGCCTTGCGTAGGCAATAGAAATGCTCCCAATCTTGCATTTAGTACCTTTAATGCTGCCAGGCGCAAACTATACTGTTGAATGAGTGTCGTTAACCTAGTTCATAAACTACCACTGTTTCACAATTACCCATGAACCTTAAAATTCTATATGCTTTATTGGCATGAATGTACAGATAACTAACTTAATTAGTTCAGGCAGATACACCACGCCACAATCGATTTAAACTGGTTTTCATACAAAGGCTGGGAAGCATTGAAGAAAAAAAATTGGGGTAGCCAGAAGACCTTCCTTCAATGATACACATACGTGTCAATGCTTTTTAATACATCTCTACTGGCAGCAGCATGTTTTTTAAATTAACAATTTTTTGTTTGTAAATTAATTATTTTAGTTTATGTACATATACTGTATCTTAAAAATATAGTTTCTATCTTAAGGACAATGATTTTCACATGTGACTGAGTGGAGGCAGCTGTGGCTCAGAGGGTAGAGCAGGTCGTCCACCAATCGGAAGGTCGGTGGTTCGATCCAGGTCACATGTCACTGTGTCCTTGAGCAAGACACTTGACCCCAAATTGCTCTCGAAGGCGTAGCCATCGGTGTGTGAATGAGTATTTAGATTAGATCCTGATGGGAAAAGTTGGCACCTTAGAAGCCTCTGCCATCAGTGTATGATTGTGTGTGTGAATGCTGACATGTAGTGTAAAGCGCTTTGAGTGGTCGGAAGACTAGAAAAGCGCTACATAAGTCCAAATCCATTTACCATTTACCATTACCAAATAATGGACATAGATAATTAATTCCAGACTTGTGACGTGTTTGTTTGACATTGTCAGAAATGGTGGAGGCCACATAAGTTAGTTTTTTGATGCATAATAAGTGAATATATTGCAATTTTAGTTGTGTATTCTTTTTCTTTGGAATTTTATAATATGTCTAAGGAAAATGTTGATATTCCCAACTGCCTAATCTTTTTCCTCTGTCATTATGCCTTTGCATTTCCTGCATTATGTTACCTGCTTACTAGCTTGCTAAAATGTTAGCCTCTGTTGCTTCTGGATGCCGACATTAACGTTAATATTGCCGTTGTAAATCTGAGCTCACGAGTTTCACTTAAATAGCTTCAATAGCTTCACCATCTCGTGTCACGCTAGTTCCAAAAAAAACAAGATGTTGGTGGACAAAAACCAAGATGGCCATGGCCAAAATGCTGAACTCGAAGCTTCAAAACCGTAGTCCACAAACCAATGGGTGACATCATGTGACTATGTTTACATTTTGGTCTATGCTCAAGATCCAGGGCCATTGGGAAACTACAGTATGTGCTGCTATTTTCTTCCTGAACAAACCTGAATAACTTTTGAGAATAGCTGAAAGTAGTAATAAAAGTGAAAGTAAGTTTTAGGAAATAATAAGACAGGGTTTGATTATCTGGTCATATCTTCAGTGCCTTTAATGGATGCATCTTCAATATAATGTGATACACTTTTTTTTATCCACTTTAGATGTTAAAAACCTATAATAATATAGTATACACATTTCTTGTATTCTGATCATCGATAAGACCTAGTCTTTTTTACTCAAATTGTACAAAAATACAGGTCAGCTCACAGATTACACATGTGTATGATAATATAAATTCATATAAATAAGAAAAGTGACTTTATAATCATGCAGGGCATTATGTTAAATGTAAATGTTAGTTGTTCTAAACTATACAGTATTATTATAGCACAATAAGTCAAAATTGTGTTTGTACATAGAGAAAGTTTTATGTGTGGTGTGTCTGATATACAAGGTTTCAATTGTCATTACTCTCATTTTTTTACGCTATTAATTACAGTGATAACTTGTTTTTATTCAGTGGACCAGATGCTTAAAGTTGTCTCATGGATGGGCTTTCTGGGACGTCAAACAGAAAAATATCAGTAGTATAAGTCTTATTTCACATTGACATAACCCCTGCACTATTGCTGGCTTGACAGTAGCCATGACAGCAGCACAAGGAAGGATGCAGTGATGAGACTGATCTTGTGGCTTACTCCACTTGACACTTCTGTAAATGTTGAGAAAAGAAAAAGAGACATTGCTTTAACAAATACAAAACAAATCTGTAATAATTAAAATTTTTGATGAGGTAAACAAATCTGTAATATTTGTAATTTTGAATGAGGTAGCATTCAATATTGCTTACGTATGCCATCCACAGAAATGGAGGTGGTGTCAATGTTGAAGGCTGTGATGTTTGAAGCTGCTC
>CM025844.1:8894249-8973950 GCA_014673565.1 Sebastes schlegelii
TATCCTATGCTAAAGGAGATAATAAAGGAAGCATTGAAGCTCCTTTCCTTAAAGGGACTATTTGTAACTTTCAGAAATGCTTCTTAACAGCAACACCTGTGGCCGTGAAATCAACGAAAGTCAGCGTCGGGCTTGCGCTAGCTCGCTCTCAATATACATGAACGAGCATCACTCAAAACAGTGAGGCGACACACGTCAGCTAAAACCACAATATCACTATATTTCAGCTGCTTGGCAGTAATGTTAGCTGACCAGACGATGGTCTCTCCATGAATATGATTTAGATCTGATCCTAGTGTTGGCTTTTCCTGCTTAAATGCAGGCTGAGGCAGCGGCGCTCTGCAGCATGTCTCCCTGCTCTCTCCGCCCGCAACCGGAGAGAGCAGAGGAGACACAGGCACCCGGTCGGTAACAAGAAGACAACGTAAAGCTTCGTCACTTCACAAGACACGGAAAACCTCTGTTGCTCTGGAGGAGCTGCAGCATTTATTTCTGCACAAATGTCCCCTGTGCATTCACTAGATATTCTCAGAGCTAAACTAACTCTTCTGCAGTGTGTAGTGAGCGCGCGTTCATGTCTAGAGGTGGAGCGAGCTGAGCTGTCTGAGTGAAGGAGAGCAGGCAGAGGAGGAGGGTACAGTGGCTACACGCGAACGCGCATGTGTGACGACCCGCTACATTTATGCGCGTGCAAAGTTACAAATAGTCCCTTTAACTTTTGGTGAATTCGAACGGCTCTTATCATGGCTGCTACTTAGGTACTTCCGGGTCATTTCACTAAATTAGGAACCTTCCTAAGCAAAAAGGACTATTCGAACGCAACCCTGCCCACTTTTTGCAGAAAAAGCTCAAACTTTGCAACTCGGCATATATAAATGATAGAACTGGCATAAAGTATGTTGAACTGCTGAAACACATTGTGTTAGTAATAAACTAAGAGTCTAGTTTCTTTGAGTATTTTAGAAGAGATATATCCAGTAAAACATGAAGTTTAGGCTGAATATTAAATAATCTTGTGACTTTTATGCATTAGAAAAAGATATTTGTCATCTGTTCTTTTTTGTCTTCACATAAAAAAAATATTCTGGTTGGACACTGAAGATTTTATGAGGCAAAAATAATCAAAGTACATGATAAGGACATTTTACACTTTACTAGTTTTAAAAGCAACAGAATGGACAACAATTTATTTTCTTACACGGTTTCATTAAAACAACATAACATAAAATGTTGTAATATGACATCACAATTACATGTGCTAAAATGGGGGCAACTAAATGTTTTTGTTTAATGCAGTGTATGCACGAAACATATACAGTGCATCCGGAAAGTATTCACAGCGCTTCACTTTTTCCACATTTTGTTATGTTACAGCCTTATTCCAAAATTGATTAAATTCATTATTTTCCTCAAAATTCTACACACAATCCCCCATAATGATAACGTGAACATTTTTTTTTTTAAATTTTTGCAAATTTATTAAAAATAAAAACCGAAAAAAAATCACATGTACATAAGTATTCACAGCCTTTGCCATGACACTCAAAATTGAAATCAGGTGCATCCTGTTTCCACTGTCCATCCTTGAGATGTTTCTACAACTTGATTGGAGTCCACCTGTGGTAAATTCAGTTGATTGGACATTATTTGGAAAGGCACACACCTGTGTATATAAGGTCCCACAGCTGACAGTGCATGTCAGAGCACAAACCAAGCCATGAAGTCCAAGGAATTGTCTCTAGACCTCCGAGACAGGATTGTATCGAGGCACAGATCTGGGGAAGGCTACAGAAACATTTCTGCAGCATTGAAGGTACCAATGAGCACAGTGGCCTACATCATCCGTAAATGGAAGAGGTTTGGAACCACCAGGACTCCTCCTAGAGCTGGCCGCCCGGCCAAACTGAGTGATCGGTGGAGAAGGGCCTTAGTCAGGGAGGTGACCAAGAACCCGATGGTCACTCTGACAGAGCTCCAGCGTTACTCTGTGAAGAGAGGAGAACCTTCCAGAAGGGCAACCATCCCTGCAGCACTCCACTAATCAGGCCTGTATGGTAGAGTGGCCAGACGGAAGCCACTCCTCAGTAAAAGGCACATGACAGCCCGCCTGGAGTTTGCCAAAAGGCATCTGAAGGACTCTCAGACCATGAGAAACAAAATTCTCTGGTCTGATGAAACAAAGATTGAACTCTTTGGCCTGAATGCCAAGAGTCATGTCTGGAGGAAACCAGGCACCGTTTATCACCTGGCCAATACCATCCCTACAGTGAAGCATGGTGGTGGCAGCATCATGCTGTGGGGATGTGTTTCAGTGGCAGGAACTGGGAGACTAGTATGATCGAGGGAAAGATGAATGCAGCAATGTACAGAGACATCCTTGATGAAAACCTGCTCCAGAGCGCTCTGGACCTCAGACTGGGGCGAAGGTTCATCTTCCAACAGGACAACGACACTAAGCACACAGCCAGGATAACAAAGGAGTGGCTTCGGGACAACTCTGTGAATGTCCTTGAGTGGCCCAGCCAGAGCCCTGACTTGAACCCGATTGAACATCTCTGGAGAGATCTGAAAATGGCTGTGCACTGACGCTCCCCATCCAACCTGATGGAGCTTGAGAGTCCTGCAAAGAAAAATGGGAGAAACTGCCCAAAAATAGGTGTGCCAAGCTTGTAGCATCATACTCAAAAAGACTTGAGGCTGTAATTGCTGCCAAAGGTGCTTCAACAAAGTATTGAGCAAAGGCTGTGAATACTTATGTAGATGTTATATTTTCGTTCTTTATTTTTAATACATTTTCAAATATTTAAAAAAAAACTTTTTTCACATTATCATTATGGGGTATTGTGTGTAGAATTTTGAGGAAAAAAATGAATTTAATCTATTTTGGAATAAAGCTGTAACATAACAAAATCTGGAAAAAGTGAAGCGCTGTGAATACTTTCCGGATACGCTGTATTATTTTTATTTATTTTGTTTTATAATTATTCTAATATGATTTCTGGCATATCTGGCTAAATCCCTGGTTTACATATGATTCTGTTGATTAAGAGGATGTGTACCCAGGTATATACATATTCATCAAAAGGGGGAGCCATCACACCGAATGTGTTTCTTCATGATCTCACTCACTCATTAGGTTTCATAACATACAGTAAACTATCTGTCCCAGAATCAAAGTTGGTGTGGCCTGTGACATAATGTGAAATGGGCCACTCCTTCCATAGGCCATGTTAACCTTTTCAAATGAGTCCATAGCTAGAATTCATCCTAAATGTCTTTAACTCAACATGTCTATGTTCACTTGTAGTAGTAAAGCAGGTAAAATACTAAAAACAGCAGCTGTTTCAACATGGAGGATAAACATGTTTTCCAGAGCATTATGTGAAAAGCCGCCAAACCCTTTTAACAATATAGGTGAGTCTAGATAGATGCAGATTTGCTGGCTCTGAAACTTCTCTTCTGTTTTCTCAAAGGAATTTGAAATATACATCAGAGCTCTCAAAGCTCCTATTATAAAAAGTATTTTAAAAGTAATAATAAAATAAAATAAAATAGAACAACCATAAGCCCTAGTAGTCACTTTGCTTTTCTACATATACATTTAGTTATATTATATATTAATTACAGTAAACTATTTGATTTTGTTGTGTTTCTTTTATGTTTTCTTAATTTTCTACATTCTTTTGTATTCAAACACCAGTGACTTCAACTTTTATTTTTCTGGAAAATATCAGAGCTTACTATCAACCTCTTCCACTCCACCCCTCTTTACCATAAATCTATTTTTGTCTTTTTTAGGGGGGTACATGGGGTCTTTAGGGGGAGATAGCAGGTCAACAGTAGATGCCACATAGAAGTGGTGTACATCATCTGAACATCTGAAGCTGTGAACCGGAAGATTAATTTGAGATGCAGCTCAGCACTGTGTCAAATTGTTCCAGTCATGAATTAAAAATGAGAAAATAATGAATGAACTAATTAATTAATTAATTAATTAATTAATAAAATCAATTGTGAACGTGTATAAGGGCTGAGAACATTATGATAGAAGTATATGATGGCCATTCCCATGCTCACTTATGTCTCATCATTTTTGGGTTCATAACATTTGTTACACAGATTTGGTGTTAAATTTAACTATTTTTTTTGTTTTTACCACTCGAGAATTGATAAAAATGATCAATAATCCCTCCAAAATACCACATTAAGACACCACAACCTTGAGGAACACCATAGAAAAAGCCATGCTGTGATTTGGTATCAAAAACTTTTGACATTTGGAGATTTCTGCAAGAATTGTATTTTTTTGGTGATTGCATGGCGAGCACTTCTGTTCTGGAAGCTGCTCAATAACCCCCTTATTGTCAATATACCTAGGAAAGTCACACATCCTCTGAATGCTCTAGGTCTTTAGTTTGTGGCTGTAAAGTTGTGTGAGGCTGTGTTTATCCTAAAGGTCACCAGGTCATTTTATACAGTGATGTCAAGTTAAAAAAAAATGGTCTCAATGAAATGAAATGAAATGGCAACTATGAGGACTGACATCCTCACACATGAATACTATTGGGCTCTTTGGATCCACAAGAGTTTCAGCTTTACAGTCATACCAAATTTATGCAACTCCAAGACTGTTTAGGGACCCCAGTATGCAGAAACTATTTTTGAATAGGCAAAAATAAATACTGCATGAAAAAAACTACATCATTTTTGCCCCACTGCATGGCATTAGCATAAAGTGGGCTTATCTGTAAATGTACATGTTGGTACCCATAGAACCCATTTTCATTCAGATACCTTGAGGTGAGAGGTCAAGGGACCCCAGTGAATATGGCCATGCCAGTGTTCCCTTGCCAAAATTTAGCCCAACTTCATAGCATTGTTTAGCCTACTTCCCAATGAGCTAGCATGACATAGTTGGTACCAATGGATTCCTTAGGTTTTGTAGTTTCATATTATGCCTGTACCTGTTACAGCCCTAAAGACAGGAAAGTTGACCGAGGTCACCGGCATCCTCAAGAAGTAAAAGAGGTTAATATCAGGACTTTAAGTCTGAGACAGAAGTGAACAGCTATACACAATATACAATGTCAACAAAATACATAATGCAACATGTATATCTTGTCTTGAGTACAATTTCTGAAAATATTAGATTCATACAATAAACGACACGCAATCTGGGTTCTGATCAAGGCATAGCACAGTAACCGCCACTTTCTTTTTTTTATATATATTTTCTTTTTTTGTTGTTTTATAAGAGCGAATCAGAGAAGTCAGTTTTTCCATACTGTAAATATCCTGAACTATTTCTTTCCATTCAAGGACTGTCCGAGATTCCTTATTCAACCATTTCCTGGTTATTGCTTTTCTACTACCAGCTAATATTTGTAATAAATATGTGTTTTTCAGCCCAGTTGGCACGTTTCCCAAATAAACTGGGGGAAAAAAGTTCGGAAACTTGTGTTTGGTCGATTATTTCTCTGTTGTATCAATGCTAATTGGCATTGTATTTTACATCATTGGAAAGCCTGTTTATTTACCTTCACAATGATGTCCAGCTTGTAAGGATCATGCATTTGTGGGATGAGCAGTACAGCTGATTATGTGGGTAGCGCCCAAGAAAAATTTGCCAAAATGCTCTGCCAATGCTAAACAGTGTATTCTCATAAGGCTACCAGGAAGCCTGCAATGACTGCCCTTCACCATCAGGCCCGTTTGCGCTGGTGTTGACAACACAGACAATGGAACCTGAACATGTGGGGGAATGTCATTTTCAGTGATGAGTCCAGGTTCTGTCTGCCAAAGTCGGATGGCAGGGTGAAAGTATGGAGACGACGCGGAGAACGCTATGCTGATTGTTGCACCGATGGAGTAACAGCTTTTGGTGGGGGCAGTGTCATGGTGTGGGGCGGCATCTCCCTCACTGACAAAACAAGAAAACAAGGCTCGTCATCATTGAAGGCCATCTCAATGCAGGGAGATATCGGGATGAGATTCTGCAGCCAGTGGCGATCCCATATCTCCACAATCTGGCACCTAACTTCATCCTCCAAGAAACAACGCTCACCCCCACAGAGCCAGGGTTATCACAGACTACCTCCACAATGTGGGAGTAGAGAGAATGGAATGGCCTGCCAAGAGTCCAGACCTCAACCCAATTCAACACTTGTGGGATCAGCTTGGGCGTGCTGTACGTGTTAGAGTGACCAACACAACCTCGTTGGCTGACCTGCAACGAATCCTGGTTGAGGAATGGAACGCCATCCAACAGCAACGTGTGACCAGGTTGGTGACCAGCATGAGGAGGAGGTGCCAGGCTGTTGTGGCTGCGTATGGATCTTCCACCCGCTACTGAGGCTCCTGATAAAGTGTAAAATAGCCAATATGTCTTGTTTGTTTCTTGTTACTGAAAGAGAGTTCAATCATCCAATCCACCAAACAACTCAAAACAAGAGTCAATTCCAACAGGATAATACACTGTTTACCATTGGCAGAGCATTTCGGCAAATTTTTCTAGGGCGCTACCCACATAATCAGCTCATCCCACAAATGCATGATCCTTACAAGTTGGACATCATTGTGAAGGTAAATAAACAGGCTTTCCAATGATGTAAAATACAATGCCAATTAGCATTGTAACAACAGAGAAATAATCGACCAAACACAAGTTTCCGAACTTTTTTTCCCAGTTTATATAACACTGAAGTTAAAATCAAGCTCTGAGCTAATTATTGATCTGATCGAAGTGACAACATCTACCCAGTAAGAAGAAACATTAGGGCATTCCCACAAGATGTGAAAATGACCAGCAAACATTACCAGACAATCTCCAACACTGACCACGCTCAGGTTTGTTACTCTGTGAGTCTTTGATTTTTGGAGTTATAAAATATCGTAAAATGTTTTTTCCACTTAAATTCCCTTCATAGATTTGAGCTTGAGGTGGATTGTGTCCTACATATGTTTAACCAGTTATTTTCAGTTAACTATATGTTAGCATCTTTCTTCCATCTTAATTTGACATACTGTACATTGTGGAAAGACCTGTTATGGTCGGGGTAACAAAACGTGGACTCAAAAGCAGAACACCAAAACGAGGGTTTTAAAGGATGAACAAAAAGTATTTATTTTAACAAAAAGGTTTCCAAGTTGATCCGGGGGATAGAGGACAGGAGTGAGCAGGTAGGAGGAAGCAGCCACAGCTGGCAGATGGACAGACCTGAGTGCAGAGCAAAAAAAAAAATGATGTAAGTCCATATAAATTTATCACACGAGGGAAACAGCAAAACACGATCCAAAAAACACTAGGGAGCCTGATCAAGGTAACTACCACTGTGGGTGACGGAACGATCTGGCGATGAGTTGCAGGAAGACCGGGGTAGATATACTGCTGGTGATTGAGAATGATTGATTTCAGCTGCTTCCAATGCCCGCCCAGAGGAGGAGGAGGAAGAGGAGACCACACCTCCCAACACACTGACATACTAGACAAAAACCCACAAGAGACAAAAGGACAGGGAAACATAGGAAACAAAAGGAACCTCTAGACTAAAAGTAGTGAACATAACAGTACCCCCCCCTTAAAGAGAGCCTCTAGGCGATCTACCAGGTTTCCCAGGATTAGCCTGGTGAAACTCCCTAACCATCCCAGCATCAAGGATGCGGGAACGAGGAACCCAGGAGCGCTCCTCTGGGCCGTATCCCTCCCAGTCCACCAGATACTGAAAGCCGCGGCCTCGCCGTCTAACATCCAGTAATCGTCTGACCGTATACGCTGGCTGGTTGTCAATGATCCGGGCGGGAGGAGGGGGATTGGTTGGAGGGACCAGAGGACTGGTGAGGACCGGTTTCAGCTGGGAAACATGGAAAGAAGGATGAGTCTGACAGTGGAAGGGTTGATAATTCTCTCAATCTCAAACGGTCCAATGAAACGGGGAGCCAGTTTTCTGGAGTCAGTTTTTAAAGGAATGTCTCTGGAGGACAACCAAACTCTCTGACCTGGGATGTAGACAGGAGCCGGAGTCCTGTGACGATCCGCGATCCTCTTGTTTCTTTCAGCCGTACGAAGTAGAGCAGCCATAGTGCCTTTCCAGGCCTTGCGACAGCGTCGAAGGTGGTGCTGCACAGATGGCACAGCCAACTCCTCCACTTTTGCTGGAAACAGTGGGGGCTGGTACCCTAATGAGGCTTCAAAAGGAGAAACACCAGTGGCAGCAGAAGAGAGAGAATTATGTGCATATTCAATCCAACATAACTGTGAACTCCAAGAAGATGGATTAATAGCAGCGACACAACGAATGGCGGATTCCAAATCCTGATTAGCCCTCTCTGACTGTCCATTCGTCTGAGGGTGGAAACCAGAAGACAAACTGACCGTGGCTCCGAGGGCTTGACAAAAAGACTTCCAAACTTGAGAGATGAACTGAGGACCACGGTCTGAGACGATGTCCACGGGAATACCATGCAGGCGAAAAACATGGTTAGTCAAGAGATCAGCTGTCTCATGTGCAGAAGGCAGCTTGGGAAGACCAATGAAATGAACGGCCTTGGAGAACCGATCAACAATGGTAAGTATCACTGTCTTACCATTAGAAGGAGGAAGACCAGTGACAAAGTCCAACGCGATGTGTGACCAAGGGCGACCAGGTATGGGTAATGGGCGGAGCAACCCCACAGGCGGCCGATGAGATGTCTTTCCCCGGGCACAGACTGTACAGGCGAGGACGAATTCCTTGACGTCCCTCTCCATTGTGGCCCATCAGAAGTGTCGTCTGAGGAGTGACAAAGTCCTACTCATCCCAGGATGGCAAGCGAACCGGGAAACGTGTCCCCACTGCAGGACCTGAGAGCGAACTGACACAGGCACAAACATTCGATTAGCGGGGCCAGTACCTGGATCCGGTTCTGCACGTTGAGCCTCCCGAACCGCTGACTCAACCTCCCAGGTTAACGTCCCCACTACCAAGGCTGCCGGCAGAATGGTGTCTGAAACACTAGGTGACTCCTCTGATGGAAACTGCCGGGATAACGCGTCAGGCTTGATGTTCTTGGTACCAGGACGATACGTAAGGGTGAAGTCGAACCGACCAAAAAATAAAGCCCACCGAGCCTGGCGGGAATTCAGTCGTTTGGCTGACTGGATGTAGGCAAGATTCTTATGATCAGTCCATACAATAAACGGAATCTCCGAACCCTCCAACCAGTGTCTCCATTCCTCCAGGGCCAACTTCACTGCCAACAACTCACGATTTCCCACGTCGTAGTTGCTTTCAGCTGGGGACAGGCGTCGAGAGAAGAACGCACAGGGATGTAGCTTCTTATCGGTCGTTGAGCGTTGGGAGAGGACAGCTCCCACACCAATGTCCGAGGCATCAACCTCCACGACATACTGAAGAGAAGAGTCAGGTTGCACCAGGATGGGTGCGGACGTAAAATGGTCCTTTAATAAGGCAAACACCTGATCCGCCTCAGGAGTCCAGCGAAAAGGAACAGCAGGAGATGTGAGCTTGGTCAGTGGAGCAGCAATTCTGCTGTAATCTCGGATGAATCGACGGTAGAAGTTGGCGAATCCAAGAAAGCGCTGCAAGAGCTTCCTGGAGGATGGTTCGGGCCACTCTGCCACCACCTTGATCTTGTCCGGATCCGGCCTCAACTGCCCACTCTCAATGATGTAACCGAGGAATCCAACAGAGCTGACGTGAAACTCGCATTTCTCAGCTTTCACAAACAGCTTGTTCTCCAGTAGTCTCTGGAGCACTTGGCGCACATGAAGCTGGTGTTCTGCAAGACCAGAGGAAAAAATCAAAATGTCATCCAGGTAGACAAACACAAACCGGTCCAAAAAATCTCTCAAAACATCATTAATCAGTGCTTGAAACACTGCAGGAGCATTAGTTAGTCCAAACGGCATCACTAAATACTCAAAGTGACCCAGTGGTGTGTTGAATGCTGTCTTCCATTCATCTCCCTCTCGAATCCGTACCAAGTGGTACGCGTTCCGCAAATCTAGCTTGCTGAAGACAGTAGCTCCCTGTAGAGGTACAAAAGCAGAGCTGATTAATGGCAGAAGGTATTTGTTCTTCACCGTGATATTGTTTAACCCACGAAAATCAATACACGGGCGGAGAGTCTTGTCTTTCTTGCTCACAAAAAAGAATCCTGCCCCTAAAGGCGAAGAGGAAGGTCTGATGAGGCCTGCAGCTAGAGAGTCATTTATGTAGGTCTCCATAGCACCTTTCTCAGGACGTGACAGATTGTACAGGCGGCTTGAAGGCAGAGTGGTACCAGGTAGCAGCTCAATAGCACAATCATATGGACGATGAGGTGGCAAGGACAACGCTCTCTCCTTACTGAAAACCTCCCCGACATCATGATATTCAGGAGGCACATTAGCCAAGTCAGGAGGAACACAGGGCGGAGAGGCAACACTAATATCTACAGGTGGAAATGCTGACTGCAGGCACGAGGAATGACAAAAACTACTCCAGCCCATAATCTTACTAGTAGACCAGTCGATCTGGGGGTTGTGTAGCTTTAACCACGGGTGTCCGAGAACAAGAGGAGTTTTAGGGGCAGAGAAAACAAAAAACTGTATTAGCTCACGGTGGTTTCCAGACAGAATTAGAGACAGAGGTTCAGTGCGGTGAGAAACTAATGCTAAGGACTTGCCGTCTAAAGCACAGACTCTGACAGGAGTCTCCAGGGGTTCAATACTGATGCCAGCCTGAGAAACTAACTCAGCATCTAAAAAACTCTGCTCTGCACCGGAGTCAATCAACGCTAACAGTGGCAAGGACATTTTACTCATACACAGTTTAGCAGGTATTTGAGTTCGAGGTCTAGTGTTGGTGGGGGCATCAGTCTTACTCACCAGTATCCCCACAGCTACTGGTGAGCCCGCTCCTTTTGGGCGGAGAGGACATGCAGCAAGGAAATGTCCGACTTGACCACAGTAGATACATTCACCCGCTCGGATCCGTCTCTGACGTTCAGCGGGAGTGAGATTAGCCCGGCCCACCAGCATGGGTTCATCAGAGTGAGCAGAGGAGCTGGGACCAGAGCCGTGAGTCTCTGACGGACCAGAGGCTACTCTCGCGAGAGTAGGAGTGGCAGCAAAGGAGTCCATGGGAGTGTGGGATTTGTAGTTCTTCTCCCAGCGTCTCTCCCGCATACGGTTGTCCAGTCTTATAGACAGATCAATAAGAGCATCAAGGGAGTTAGTATCATCACGGACAGCAAGTTCATCCTTTAACTGCTCACACAAACCGTGTAGAAAAACTCCTTTTAATGCCTCGTCATTCCATCCAGCCTCCGCAGCAAGAATCCGGAAGTCCACCGAATACTCCGCCACACTTCTTTGACTCTGTCGTATGTTAAGCAAACGTTTAGCAGCGTCTCCAATACAAACAGGGTGATCAAAAACTTTTTTCATTTCATTCATGAAACAATCATAGGAAAAAAACTGTATCCCTCCTCTTCCCAACATTGCTTCGGCCCAGTCCAGTGCTCTCCCTCTTAACAGTCCCGTAACATACGCTACCTTGGCCTGGTCTGTAGTGAAGGTGACTGGTTGTCGGGAAAAAAACAGAGAACATTGGAGCTGGAATCCCTTGCATCTCCCCAAATCACCGGCATATGGTTCAGGTGGGGGAACAGGTGATTCTCTGAGTGGCTGAGGTGGAGGAGGAGGAGGCACAGCGGGGGATGGGGCTAATTGGCCTGAAATTGTCTGCAAACATTTTCCCATCTGAGACATTTGATCTCCTAAAACCCGTTGGGTCTCTAACAAACCCTGAAGCAACTGGTGATGTTGCTCTAACAAAACATCGTGGCTGGTAACAGCTTTCTGAAAAATCTCTGTGTTCGCTGAGTCCATATTTAGGGCCAGATCGTTCTGTTATGGTCGAGGTAACAAAACGTGGACTCAAAAGCAGAACACCAAAACGAGGGTTTTAAAGGATGAACAAAAAGTATTTATTTTAACAAAAAGGTTTCCAAGTTGATCCGGGGGATAGAGGACAGGAGTGAGCAGGTAGGAGGAAGCAGCCACAGCTGGCAGATGGACAGACCTGAGTGCAGAGCAAAAAAAAAATGATGTAAGTCCATATAAATTTATCACACGAGGGAAACAGCAAAACACGATCCAAAAAACACTAGGGAGCCTGATCAAGGTAACTACCACTGTGGGTGACGGAACGATCTGGCGATGAGTTGCAGGAAGACCGGGGTAGATATACTGCTGGTGATTGAGAATGATTGATTTCAGCTGCTTCCAATGCCCGCCCAGAGGAGGAGGAGGAAGAGGAGACCACACCTCCCAACACACTGACATACTAGACAAAAACCCACAAGAGACAAAAGGACAGGGAAACATAGGAAACAAAAGGAACCTCTAGACTAAAAGTAGTGAACATAACAAGACCAGTCTTTATTTGTAAAGAAGAATCGATCCAGGAAATCAATTTTCTGCTGATGTCAATTTTAAATGTATCAATCAATATATTAATAAGGCACATTCCTCTCTCCTCAGTGTTTTTAACATTTTTGTCAAAGTAAGTTCTTAACTGAAGATATCTCAAGAAATCTTGTTTGATATTAAATAGTATGGGGTTGTCTGTTTGTCCAGTGTTTAAATCTGCCATCTAGCCTGGCTGGTGTGATATCACTGTCGTAAGCCACCCAGCTTAATATTCTTACATTTCTTTCCAATTTCTCATCTTTAAATTCTTTATGCCAGATGTTTAGAGGGACGGTAATCCAGTTGGTTAGCCTATATATATATATATATACATATATATATATATATTTCTTAAGGAGAGTTCCCCCCCCCACCGAGTATAGATTGGAGAAGTATGTTCATTTGATTTTGTTCTAAGTCCTTCCATTTTGCATCACACTTAGGATCACACCAGCAAACCAGAAAGCGCAATTGTGCTGCTCTGTCATAAGCCTCCAGGCAGCGCAAAGCCAATCCACCTTTGTCCTTAGGCAGTTGTAAAGTCTGAAACCTAACGCTTGGTCTTTTCTTATTATCCCAAATGAAATTTGAAATTAACATGTATTTCTAAGGAGGACTAGAGGAGTAGCCCACTCAGCCACCTGACTGTACCACATTAAGCTTTTGAAGCAGGCAGTTCCACACAGCAGTGTTTACTACTGGGAAGCACTGAAAAAGTAGGATATAATATCAAACTATATTAGGCTGTATCTTCCATACTGGTTTTCCACCACACTTTAATACTTTGGCCAGTATAATCATGAGACGGGTATTAAAGTACATTAAAGCACACAATGTGTGGTATTAAAAGGACTTAAAAAGTCTTATATTTGACATGGTGAACAATGAAGAAACCCGAAAAAGAAAACAAACCAACAATCAGGACACATCCCACAAACTTCAGCTATCCATCTTTTGTTCACTTTAATTCTGTATTGTACAACCTGACTGCTGTAGGCAGGGTTGCTGCTTTCAGCCTGTTTTTTCTGCACTGGATGTGTGTGAGATTGTTGTTACTCTGATAACTCCAAATATCACATACAATATTCGTTCAATAGGTTCATAATATATTGCATATCTTCCCATTACAATGTCACTAGAAATCTAGATTTATTTGTTTATCCCAACTTACTGTCACACTGGTGGAACTTCCATGAACATTAATTGGGTGGGACGCACCAGAAATCTGTTTCCCGGACGAAAGAATGGAGTATGCCAAGATAGTGAGCCAAGGAACAAATGTCTTTGTTTTTTTAATCGGTAAGGTGTTGGAACATTTTTGAAAATGTCATCATCTATGAGTCATGTCATCAGCCTTTACTAGGTACAGTGCCCAATGAAAAAATGTTTGTTCAGAACGGGCTAAATGGTTGGCCTGTGGTGTTGCTGCTTGCAGCTTTCTCGAGAACCGCTCATCCAAACAACTTCACACTCAACACTGCGCTTCCTCGGGTCCTGAGCAATACACCTCCCATGACAATTGTTGTGTCACACTTTGCCTATGCATGGTCAGAAACATCAGTGAAATACACTCTGGTTCACGGGAAAAACACCAGGGCCAGACAATAGATGTATTATGATGATTAGTAGGGTTGATTAATTAAATGAACATGATCGACTGCGATACTGATGATTAAAATGTGTGCTCCGCTCATAGAAAACTCCACTGCATATCAAATCCACCACCTACTGGACAGAGAGCAGAGCTCTTTCTCTAAAAGACTGATTCAAAGACCGATACAGGAAATCTTTCCTACCCAAAGCAATAACTCTCTAAAACACTTCACCTCAGTCTAACAGAGAACTCTCAGCTTTATATTTTCTGTCACAACCACACTCCATTCTGTTTAGTCCTGTAATAATCTTGCACATGGGGAATTTGCACATTGGTTTACTACCTCATTTCATTTTATTTTAAAACTAAAATTGTAACTTGCACACTTTGCTAATGTATATAGTATGTTATCGTTATTATATGTTCATATTTTCTATGCTTGTTGTAGTAGTCTGGTATATTATGTCTTGTGTTGATATATTTATTTTTACTATGTATTTATTATTCCATTGATTTTGAGGTTGGAAGAAAAATACAGGTTGATATTCTCCATTTATTAAACATACTGATTTCATATTGGAACATACTGACACTTAATCAGAAGAAAAATAAGAAGTAAGAAACATCTTTTGATGTGTTCATATAAATAGTATTGTTTTGTATTTTAACTGTATTGTATCATCTATTTACATATTTAGCATTTGAGGTTATTTGCATTCATGCTCATAGTTAACAACTGACTAGAAGCAGAATTTTCACTGATAAAAATTTGAAATCTATACATGATTGTATGTCATAAAACATAACTATACATTTATTCATATACACATGCAACCATGCATATATTTTAAAACCACACTAAAAAACGAAAAAGAAAACAAAAAAATGAATCAGGACAAACCCACAAACTTCAGCTATCCATGTTTTGTTCGCTTTAATTCTGTATTGTTCAACCTGACTGCTGTAGGCAGGGTTGCTGCTTTCAGCCTGTTTGTTCTGCACTGGACGTGTGTGAGATTGTTGTTATTCCGATAACTCCAAATATCACATACAATATTAATTTAATATGCTCATATATATATATATATGTATATATATATATATATATTGCATTTCTTCCCATTACCACGTCACTATAAATCTATATTTATTTGTTTGTCCTAACTTACTGTCACACTGGTGGAACTTCCCTGAACATTATGTAGGTGGGACGAACCAGAAATCTGTTTCCCGGATGAAAGAAGGGAGTGTGCCATGATACTGAGCCAAGGAAACAACAAATTGTCAGCTGACAGCCTTTATCCTTTAATGTGGTTTTGATAATTGCTAAGGTGTAAGAACATTTCTGAAAAAAAGTTATCACCTATGAATCACGTCATCAGCCTTTATTCTATTCCACTATAAAGGTCTTAACAGATGTGGAATGTCACATAAGGTGAAAGGTTTGCAATATCACAGATGTGATCTGGACCGAATAAAAAGATACTGAAATAATTTAAAACATCAATAGCCGCTAAAAAGGAGGAATTTATAAGTTTTCATCTCATTTCTTTTTAGTTGAGGTAAGTACATTTTAAAGTCTATATGCAGACTTTTGTACTTTTATACACTGTGCGTGTGTGAGGGAGAGCAATGGTTCAATTCATGTCCTTTGGATATTTTGTGTACCTTAAGTTATAAAGGCTAAACGTACTGCTGTAATGAATACTGTTATTTGCAGATCGAGCACTGTTTACTACTTAAAAAGTAATGATTCTAGTGAGTAGTAACCAGGGGCAGATCCAGACGTTGTAAGCATTCGGGACTCAGCCCAAACATAGGGGAGTCCAGTGCATCCTCCCCCTAGGATGTCTTTCGACATGCTGCTTCCGTGAGTAAGTCTCTGTATTTTTTTTAAATCTATAGATTCAAAGGAAAAACAGGATGGGTGTCGGACAGATCGTATCAATGTTCCTGGTTCTACTAGGTAAGCTGAGTGATGTTAAACCAGTTCCCTGCATCTCATCCAATACTTCTTATACACACACACATTAGTCTAGTATCACCTTTAGATAAATTTGATCTAAAGGTGATACTACCTTTAGATCAAAATTAGTTAATGAAGGTAAACTGACTCTGGGTAATCATGTTTAAGTCTTTGGTACTTGTTGGCTACAACAACACCTGCTGCAACAACAACTACGGCACCAATGACTGCAGCATCTACATCCAACAAGAAATCCTTTTGGTTTGGGCATCATTATGTACTTACATATTCTTTAAATATATGTTTTTACAACAGCCATTACGACTGCAGCACCTACACCTATGTCTACTTTTGAAGGCATAATGGACACCATAAAAAACAGCATAAAAAAAGACATACACTGCATAAGCAACTGGATATCCAGCAGCATAAAAAAACTTAAAGAAAAGGTGAGTGCATTATCAAATTACTGTTATATATTTGTCATTGACTTCATTCATTGACTTCATTCAATGTTTTGTGAGAAGGATTGGACAGATTTTTAGCTAAAAGAATATTCTGTTAAGAGGAAAATAATTTCAGACAAATTTGGATTTCTGTTTAATTACATTTTAAGAAAATTGTTGCTTGAATTCTACTCAAAGTCTTTCAATGTTGCTTTCTTTTTGCAGTTATGTATGAAATTAAAAGAGAAATTTGGAGACAAGCTTGTCAAATGCGATATGGTCCTCAGGTAAAAACATGTTTCTAACAGAGGTTCACTGATTTTACTTCATATGCAGGGTTTTGGTCTTAAAATGTGTGTCTTCTAATGTTGATAGTGTCATGTAAATAACACATGACACAAGGCAACAGAATCATATATATCTAACACTTGTCCTATTCGGTTTTATGATACAGTCCCTTAGGTGCAACACCATTAAAAGGAACTCTGACACTTGAGTTTAGTATGAATATTTGTGCAGAAGTCCCATCAATTGACATTATAGAAGAATTAAAAAAAGCTTTGGAATACATCAACAAAAGCTCTGACGTGAGCATAGATCCCAACTCAGTCACACTAGGTAAGTAAACACAACACAGTTTTTCACTCTAATCAGTATGTAAATGGTAAATGGACTTGCATTTATATAGCGCTTTTCTAGTCTTCCGACCACTCAAAGCACTTTACACTACATGTTTATTCACCCATTCACACACACATTCAGACACATCGACATGTGACCCGAGCAGCCGGGGATCGAACCGCCAACCTTCTGATTGGTGGACGACTTGCTCTACCCTCTGAACCACAGCAAAAACATTTGAAATAGCGTGCTACTCATGCTTTGTTTTTAAATAAGTCAGCAACAAAATTATGTTGCTACATAAGAAATGGAGGAAAAGACAAGATTCATAAAGACAGTATTAACATTTTTCAGTGTTTTGCTGGTCAATCCATCCAGATAAGACATTAAAAGTCTGCAAAGCAAAGTTTTTGTAAGCCTTTTATGATGGTTATCAGTTTGACATCAAACAAGGATAAAGAAATCCTTTTGGTTTGGGCACCATTACTTATTCACATATTCTTTAAATATATGTTTTTGACAACAGCAGAAACGACAACTGCTCCAAAAACAACTACAGCAGGTTGTTCTGCTTCAACAACAACTACACCTGCTTCAACAACAACTACACCTGCTTCAACAACAACTACGCTTGCTTCAACAACAACTACACTTGCTTCAACAACAACACCATCTATCTCTGTTTCAATAAAAATCAAGGTGGAGGTTAAAGTTTGTTTTACCGTAACCATTCCTAACTCAATGAAAGATCTCCAAGATCGGGTGAGTGCATTTTCAAATTACCGGTATATATTTGTCATTGACTTCATTAAATGTTGTGAATGAAGGATTGGACAGATTTTTAGCTAAAAAAATAATCTGTTAAAAGGAAAATAATTTCAGTCAAATTTGCATTTCTGTGTAATTACTTTTTAAGAAAATTGTGCTTGAAGGCTACGCAAGGTCTTTCAATGTGGCTTTCTTTTTGCAGTTGAATGGGATGTTGAAATGGTTTGGAGACCAGTCCAACTAAGTCACGCTAGGTAAGTAAACACAACACAGTATTTCACTCTAATCAGTATGTAAAACATTTGAAATAACGTGCTGCTCATGCTGTGTTTTTAAATAAGTCGGCAACAAAATTATGTTACTACAAAAGAAATGGAGGTAAAGACAAGATTCATAAAGACAGCATTAACATTTTTCAGTGTTGTGCCGTTCAATCCATCTATTAATTAAACAGTGCTGTGTGGGGCAGGATGGGCTATTTTCTGAGGCTATTTTATAAGCTACCTTGTATTCAGTCTTAAATAGTATGTAAAGTATATGTTATTAACTGTAAGACTTTTTGTATTTGCCAATTCAGAAGTAGATAAGATGTTAAAAAGTCTGCGAAGCCAAGTTTTTGTAAGCCTTTTATGATGGTTGTTGTAGGTCTGTGAAACTGGCACCAATGTCAGTTTGACATCAAACAAGAAATCCTTTTGCTTTGGGCACCATTACTTATTCACATATTCTTTAAATATATGTTTTGGTGGAACTTCCCTGAACATTATGTAGGTGGGACGCACCAGAAATCTGTTTCCCGGACGAAAGAAGGGAGTGTGCCATTATACTGAGCCAAAGAACTAACAAATTGTCAGCCGACAGCCTTTATCCTGTAATTTGGTTTTGATAATTGCTAAGGTGTAAGAACATTTCTGAAAAAAGTTATCACCTATGAATCACTTCATCAGCCTTTATTCTATTCCAATACAAAAGCCTTAATATATACAGACTGTCACAAAAGGGGAAAGGTTTGCAATATCACAGATGTGATCTGGACTGAATAAAAAGTTACTGAAATAATTCAAAACATCGAAAGCAGATCAAAAAGGGCAATTATGCACATGTAAGCAATACTGAGTGCTGCTTGATCAAAGATTTCAAAAGTTGCGCAACTGCTTGTTGAACTAATGTTTTGTTTCCTTTTTCTCCTCATTAACAGCTCCATGAGGAGTAAGCCACAAGATCAGTCTCGTCACCGCATCCTGCCTGGTACTGTTGTCATGGCTACTGTCAAGCCAGCAATAGCATCAGTGCTGATTACCATTTGAATTGCCAGTAATATATGACTGCCATCACTGGTATGAAAAATGACTTTGTTGGTAAAAAATCAAAGATTAAGGTTTGTCTTAAGTCTTGTACAGCTTCGGATGAACTTACTATCAAATTCAACTCTAATCACCTGGTCCATTGAATCACTACTAGAATAATAAGCCAAACAACATAAGATTAAGCCCTGGGTTGTCAGAAAATAATTGCACTATTAATGTACAAATGAATCTGGTACAATTTCTGTCAGAAACTTTACAATGATACACAATCTTTGAAGAATTTAAATTCTCTGTTTTGCAATTTTGGTGGCTAAATAGAAAGGGCATGTTTAAGGCCGTGAGCTTTAATTAAAGCACCGGTGATGTTGACAGACAATCAAACCCTGCCGTGTGATTTCCGATAATTAAATTTCGCAATAGCGTCTTGCAATAAGCCGGTCCCAGTCTTTGTTGTGTCAGTAAATCAGGTTTGTTCAGAAAGAGAGAACTGGGAGTTGTGCATTGCCTATGATATAGAGTGGTGCAGGAATGAGTCAACCTGGAATTAAGTTAGCATTTTAGCAGGTCCAGTTCCCTCGTCTCGAAGTCAATGGGTTTTTAGTAACAAAATAGTTTGAAATGAAGTTTGAAATAAAGTCTGTGGTTAACACAAGTTTAAGAGATTTTAACATTTTGTTCTACAACATAAAATACATCAGTAAATATACCTCACTACAAAACGTCATCACGCCGACTCGTCCGTCTGTACAGCCTCGTTGCTTATACTTGCGTTGATGCGACCATGGTGTAGTTCATTAATAGCCTAACATTAGCTTTTTACTTTTGACGATTGCATTTACTCTTCAAAAATCATAAAACTGTTAATTTGTGGAGATTATCTTTCTGAACCAAACATGTAAGTATCATAAACGTGTGTTTATGATACTTACACGTTTGGCAATTGCCACAGAGTTTATTTACTGCTTTAATCCGAAATCCAACAGAATAATCCCATTGGCTTTTTGTCGAGGGAACCAGTGCAATGATACCTTCCTGGTTGGCCCAAGCCCACAGGAAGATCGGCAGGCGTTGAAGCAAATTTTCGTAGTGGCCAAACGGTGGTACTACAACTTCCGTGTCCATCACGTGATGCGATTAGGCTTAAAAAGACATTTCCCATAGACTTTCATTGAGAAAGAGACGTTTGTAACTCAGCAGATAATTATTTTTGAGGTATATCAACTTCCCAGTATGAACACTTGAATATCCCTCATTTAAATCATTAGGTCCTAAAAGGTGTAAAATGCACTGATGCTGAATCCAAAGTTCTTTCCTTTCCTCCATTCGTGTGAATGAGAGAAAGAAGCATTTTAAGAGACAGTTTTGCTGCAAAATACCACAGTAAGAATAATCTTTACCATAAATCTTCTTAGAAACCATTTACTTATTTGCAAAGCTTTCATTTTAAAGTTGTTGTTTTTTTTTTTTAGTTATCTTAGATATAGGAGCAAACAATGTTGCAGTGGTCAATAAAGAAGAAATAAAGGTGCAGATGACTTTCAGAGGAGGGGCTCAAGTTCAACAACATGGCATCACCCGATCACATCCCCAACAATACTATATATTCAGATCATTGAGGAATTTGACTTTAACATGAAGTCTTTAAGAGCTGCTCAGTTAGTAAAGTTGAAAAATCGTATTTTCACTGAAGTAAAACGTGCTGTTGTGTAAAATGTGCTCTTTGCTCTAACACTATCTCAGTCAGATTTGGGTTGAAGGTTGGGTTGGTCATTACTGCACTGTCAGAACAATGACTCGCGTAATAAGCCATTCACTGTGCTTATTTATGTGCATTTCTGTTATCATACATATGTGTATTCTCTGAGCTTGCTATATTTTTGTAGAATTTTTGTTGTTATCTTCCTAATGATCAGAATACAAACATGACAAATAAATCTGTCTATGCTATGACATTTCTATCATTATCTATGATACTTGTTATCTTAAATGGGTGATAAATCACAGCATATAAATAAATCTGTCTATGCTATAACATTCTATCATAATCTATGATACTTTTTATTTTAAGTGGGTGATAAATCAGAGCATATTGAAGATCAGGTATGTGGATGAAATGTTTTTTTCCATTGAGGCATTAAAGATATGTACAAACTATCAAACCCTGTCTCGTAATTTCCTGAAATTGAATATAGTAATCATTCTCAACCACAGTTAATTAACTGATTTGCTGATCTAATGATTGAATTAACCCAAAACAATTTTGATTTTTAATCAGTGAATTGTTTGAGACTCACAATGGACCCATTTTTGTCTTTTTGGGGAGATAGCAGTTCAACAGTAGATGTCACATGGATGTGGTGTACAGGATTAATTTGAGATGCTGCTCAGCACTGTGTGTCAAATTGTTCTAGTCACAAAAGTTTCTAGTCAGAAATATTAATTAATTAATTAATTAATTAATTAATTAATTAAAATTAATTAATATAAATGATCTATAAGTGTATAAGGGTTTAGAACATGATTGGGTTGAAGCAGGCGTAGTTGTTGTTGTTGAAGCAGGCGTAGTTGTTGATGGAGCAGGTGTCATTGCTGCAGTTGTCGTAGACATAGGTGCTGCAGTTGTAAAAACATACATTTAAAGAATATGTGAATAAGTGATGTTGCCCAAACCAAAAGGATTTCATTATCCTTGTTTGATGTCAAACTGACATTGGTGCCAGTTTCACAGACCTTCAACAACCATCATAAAAGGCTTACAAAAACTTGGCCTTGAAGACTTTTTAACGTCTTATCTAGTTCTGAATTGGCAAATGCAAAACAATCTACAGTTGATAAACTCTTTACATACGATTTCTGATAGATAGAAGTATATGATGACCATTACCTATGCTCTATTATGTCTCATAAATTGTTGCTACAACAACCAATCGAGAATTGATCAATAATCCCTCCAAAATACCACATTAAGACACCAAGACCTTGAAGAACACCACAGAAAAAGTCATGCTGTGATTTGGTATCAAAAACTTTTGACATATGGAGATTTGAAGAAGAACTGTATTTTTCGGCGATGAGATGGCAACCACTTCTGATCTGAAAACTGCTCAGAAACCCCCTTATAGTCAATCTACCTTGGAAAGCCATCCATCCACTGAATGCCCTAGGTCTGTAGTTTGTGGCTGTAAAGTGTCATGAGGCTGTGATTACCCTTGAGGTCACCACAGGTCATTTTATACAGTGAGGTCAAGTTTCAAAAAATGGTCTCAATACAATGAAATGGCTACTCTGGGAACTAACATCACCACATATGAATACAATTGGGCTCTTTGGATCCACAAGAGTCGCAGCTTTACAGTCATGCCCAATTTATGCAACTCCAAGACTGTTTAGGGACCCCAGTATGCAGAAATATTCAAATACACCATTTTAGAACATTTATACTGCATGCAAAAAACTGCATTGTTTTTGCCCAAAACTGCATGTGATTATCATAAAGTGGGCATGTCTGTAAAGGGGAGACTCGTGGGTACCCATAGAACCCATTTTTATTCACATATCTTGAGGTCAGAGGTCAAGGGACCCCTTTGAAAATGGCCATGCTAGTTTTTCTTCACCAAACTTTAGCCCAACTTTGGAGCGTTATTTAACCTTCTTCCCGACAAGCTAGCATGACACAATGTAGACATGGTTTGTACCAATGGATTCCTTAGGCTTTTTAGTTTCATATGATACGTATACCATCTGTATATGTACTCTAACTCTAAAACCGAACCTGCTACAGCCTCTGAAAGACAGTAAAGAAACAAAAATGCCCAAACATTATGTGAATATTTCCAATATTTCTCTGTTTTCCATGATACCTGACAGAATATCATTGGGTTCGGACTGTTGGTCAAACAAAACGGGCATTTTGAAGACGTCACTTTGGGCTCTGGGAACTTGTGATGGACATGTTTTGTTTTCTGATATTTTAGATTTAAAAGAATCAATTCATCGATAAAATAAAAGTCAGATTAATCAAAAATAATTAATAATAATTGTTAGATGCAACTTGCCGTTCCTTCAAGCCATCTTAACCTGATCTCAACATGGATGCCAGGTCACAAACTTTCTCATTTTACAGCTAAATCGTACACTACAAGATGTTTCTGAAAACATTTGAGGAGAGAAATCAGCATTAACGTAATATAATATTGATTCATATTTGATCGCGCTTACCTGAGATTCTACAGCTCCAACTGCTTTTCCTCCAGTCTGCTGTCCTGATGAACTATTTGATGATGTTTCCTGCAGGTAATACAAAGATAAGCAGGTGTAAGATGGAGACACAGTGAGCCTCCCTAATGAACTTACACTTTTATGGTATTTACTATAAAAAGAACAGACAGTATAATCTACTAAAAAAGATCAGTTAACAGAATCATGGCTATGTGCAGCAACATTAATCTACCATTAAACACCTTCACCTTGTGAAGTTAAAGCCAGCTGTTTCACTGTGACATTAGAGCTCACCTGAGAGCCAACAGCTTCACCTGCCTGTGTTGGCATCAATAGCTGCTGCTAACAGGAAATTATTTTGAAATAACTTTGTCTACGATAGTAACTAACGATGGTTGATGTTAAAATGTCGTGTTGGAGCAGTTATCACAGACTAGTGAACACATTAGACGGCTAACCGAAAAATACTTCACGCATCCCCCATATCCCCCTCCTTCACTCTTTATCAAAACAGCCCGCTTTTTGCAGAAAAAGCTCAAACTTGGCAACTTATGATAAAATGATGATGGTTAAAAATATTGGTAGGGACAATTCAGTCGTACAATCGACAAGAAACAAATATATATAGTAAAAACATGAGAGGTTTAGACTAAATACTGAATAATCTTGTGACTTCTATAGATTAGAAAAAGACATTTGTCATCTTTTTTCTTTTTTTTTTCTACACAAACATATTCTGGATAGATACTGAACATTTTATAAGAAAAACATAGTGAAACTAGATCTTATTTTCTTTGTACAGTGGGTTTAATTAATGGAGAAATTCCACAAACATAAAAAGAAATGTCTGTCTCCAAATCTTTTTCTAATTTTTTTTTGTTAAATGGCAACACAATTACATATGTAAAAACATAAACAAAATAAATATACTTGTTTAATATAGTATCACATCTTGTATTATTTGAATTTATTTTAGTTGTATTATTTTCAAATGGTATATATATATATATATATATATATATAGTGTATGCACATAGCGTATTATTATTATTTATTTTGTTTTATAATTATTCTAATAATAATGTTGTGGGGCAAAAATAATCAAAGTACATAAGGACATTTTACACTTTACTAGTTTTAAAAGCAACAGAATGGACAAAGATTTATTTTCTTACACGTTTTATTAAAACCACATAACATATATAATGTTGTAATATGACATCACAATTACATGTGCTAAAATGGGGGCAACTAAATGTTTTCGTTTAATACAGTGTGTGCACAAAACATATATTATTTGTATTTATTTTGTTTTACAATTATTCTAATATGATTTTTGGCATATCCTGGTGTACATATTATTCTGTTAATTAAGAGGATGTGTACCCAGGTATATACATACTCATCAAAAGGGGGAGCCATCACACCAAATGTGTTTCTTCATGAGCTCACTCACTCATTAGGTTTCATAACATACAGTAAACTACCTGTCCCAGAATCAAAGTTGGTGTGGCTTGTGACATAATGTGAAATAGACCACTCCTTCCATAGGCCATGTTAACCTTTTCAAATGAGTCCATAACTAGAATAATATATAATTATTATTTATAAGAATAATAAGAATAATCCCACGACTAGTGTTAACTCAACATGCCTATGTTCACGGTAAAGCAGGTAAAATACTAAAAACAGCAGCTCTTTCAACATGGAGGAAAATAAATTATTCCAGAGCATTATGTGAAAAGCCCCGTCTTGTGAGTCTAAATAAATGCAGATTTTGTGGATCTGAAACCTCTCTTCTCTGCTTTCTCAAAAGAATTTGAAATATACATCAGAACTGTTGCATCTCCTATTTTAAAAAAGATTTCAAAAGTATCTGTCCCTGACATATTTTAGCGTTAACAATAACAGAACAATAAATCAACAATACTACCTAGTAGTCGCTTGTATTTGCTACATATAGATTTAATACTGTACGCTACATCCAGTTTGCTGGAAATCCAAAAGAAAAAGAAGCACTTCCATTTGTTGCCGACTGACAGATGCAGACAGGTGCATCCAATCAGCGATGAGGAATCATTGTCCAATACTACCTACCTTTTCCGGTTTGAGTCTCACCTCAATGTCGTTGGGTTTTCTCTTTTGCTGTTGTGTTTCCTGAAATGTCGTTATGTTTTGTGAAATGTCATTGTGTTTTGTGAAATGTTGTTGCGTTTCCTGAAATGTTGTGTTTTGTGAAATGTCGTTGTGTTTCCTGAAATGTCGCTGTTTTGGAAATGTTGTGTTTTGTGAAATATGGTTGTGTTTTGTGAAATGTCGCTGTGTTTTGTGAATGTTGTTGTGTTTCCTAAATTTTGGGGTAGGCCTACATCTTATTATCAGATTGTACTCCCAAAACAATATACCTATACCTCAGGTATATCTTGTCTTGAGTACAATTTATGTGAATATAATAAGTAATGTAAGGTTCAAATTTGCTGCATCAGTGCCGTGGTTATAATTATGAGTATATGATTATTGCCGGGCTGCACAGTGGTTAGCACTGTTGCCTCACAGTTAGAGGGTTGCAGGTTGGAATCCGGCTTGGGGCCCTTCTGTGTGGAGTTTGCATGTTCTCCCCATGTTAGCGTGGGTTTTCTCAAGGTTCTCAGGCTTCCTCCCACAGTCCAAAGACATGCAGGTTAGGTTAATTGTTGACTCTAAATTGCCTGTAGGTGTCTGTCTCTATAGCTGCATCTCATTTGTCGATATTTCGCCTTCTCGTCTCCTCGATCCTTCGGCTGTGACCCGTAAATCGATCTCAGCGCTCCATCTTGAAGGACGTCCCAATTCCTAAAATGCATCTCGAGAAACGAGGATCGAGGATAGAGGAGGTTTTCTGGAGGAGCCATGAGCAAGGATACACCAGTGTATTCTCCAGGGTCTCCTCCACGGAAGTTTTTTTACAGACCGACACGCCCCCTTATTGGATATAATTTATTGATTGGACGCTGCGCTAATCGGTTTGATCTGATACATCTCAACATCACTGTTGTTTTATACCGGAGTGACAGATCACAGACTAAAAGTTTTATAGTTTAGTTGTCTTCTTATTCACCATCTAGTTATAATCTGTGTTAATTGTAGGTGTGAACAACAAACGGACCATGTTGATGGTGAAGTGTTCCAGCAACAGAAGGACTGCAGTATCTCTCCTTCACACACCGTGACTGAAGGAGTCTGACACTGAAAGAGCTTTATAACACCTGACAACAAACATATCTCAAACAACTTTCTTCATTTATTAGAAAGAGTTTTCTTTTGATGATCTGTTATTTCCCCCATTAACTTTTATTAAGGATCCAGTTAAAGTCAGAGAGAGAAGGAGAGTCTGTCTTTTACACCTTTTACATCATTTATCCTCATTTCCATTCAGTCACATGAGGCTGATAATTCCTGAGTGTCGGGTTTGATGTAAGTTACATCATTTACATTTTCCCTGAAACATTCAGCCTAATACATAATTCCTAGTGTCAGAATATCAATAAATATTGACGTTAATAATGAATAAATAATATTAAGGCATTGTTCCAGTAGAGACGGTTCCTGGTCCTCTAAGCAGGACTCAGTCCACAGTAGAAATACAGACTGCAGCTGTTATTCATGTGCAGGTGTTTGTTAAACAGGTAACAGGCTACAGAGAGAAACACTGCTGCTCTGATAACTCTGTTTCTTTATTAATATTAGATCAGTTCAGACATAAACAGTTGTTAAAACCGACTGACAGCTGATCCAGCTGTGTTCAGCTGCTGCTGTCATCAGAAACGGACATCGCTTCACCCGGCACTTCAGAAGAAACGACGTCTCATGTCTCTAAAAACATGTTTCCTCTCTTCCTCTCTCTTCGTGTCTTTTCCTTGCCTCCTCCGCTCGCATCTCTCGTGGGCGAGACTAAGACTCGAGGAGCGGAGTCGAGGAGAGGAATCAAGGAGCGGAATCGAGCCGTATAAAATTGGAAATGGGAAAGGCCCTATGTGTCAGCCCTGTGATAGTCTGGCAACCTGTCCATGGTGTACCCCGTCTTCGTCCAATATCAGCTGGCATCGGCTCCAGCAACCCCGCGACCCCGAATGGGATAAGCAGTTACGGATAATGGATAAAAAAAATGGATAAATTGTTTTATTTTTTTATTTTCTCGTATTTCTTCCCGCTCCATTACCATATCACTATAAAACTAACTTACTGCCAAACTGGTTGAACTTCTTTCAACACACACATAGGTATAATGTACCACCAACTTGTTTCTAATGACAAAAGAAGGAAGTATACCATGGCACTGAGCCAAGAAATGTATGATTGACAGCTGGAATGATGTATTTTGTGATTGGTTTTTGTTCCATACGAAGGCGTATACATTTCTGAAAAAGTTATCACCTATGAGTTATGTCATTAGCCTTCATTCTGTTCCTATATAAGGAACCTAATAGATGCAGACTGTCACATAACCAGACAGGTTTACAATATCACAAATGTGAACTGGACTGAATAAAAGGATACTGAAATAGTTTAAAACATTGAAAGCACATATAAAGGAGGATTTTTTTTATCTTATATCTTTTCATTTTGGGTAAGTACTTTTTAAGTCTAATATATAATGCTGTCAGATGTCACATACTTATGAACTAAAAGTGGGATTGTTGCAAAAGTGAATTGTGCTTTCAAGAGGGACGTTAGACTATTAAAGTACATTGTGTGGTATTAAAAGGTCTAAAAAAGTCTTAGATTTAATGTGGTGAACCCTGCAGAAACCTAAACAGCCGCAGTTTATATGTCTTTAAGAAGAAGAAGAAAAAGATAGGCACTGTAGTGATCCTCGAGGGGAAATTACATTTTTTTCCTCTGTTATTTTACATAATACATGGTACATACAGGCCCGAAATACACACACATGCACAAACAGTACCTATATATATGCATTAATGGAGAGATGTCAGAGCAAGGGGGCTGCCCCTGACAGGCACCCCGAGCAGTTGGGGGTTTGGTGCCTTGCTCAATGGCACCTCGCCAGTGCCCAAGAGGCAAACTGGCATCTCTCCAGCTACCAGTTCACACTCAGTACTTGGTCCATGTGGGGATTGAATCGGCAACCCTCCGGGTTGCTGAGCTACTGCCACCCCTAATACAACAAAATGCTGCAGTTGTTGTCTTTTCATTTTATGTGTCTATATGAATTTGATAATACTTTAACTGTATTGTATTGTATATCTTTATACATATTTCCTCCAACAACTCTAAATACCAAAAACAATATTTGTTCAATATGTATGAATATGCTATGAAATGCACTGTTTTAGATACAAGCACACTAACATCTTATTATCAAATTCAGTTAAAAAAATAATAATATGAAAAAATAAAAATAAAATGTGATGCATGTGGTTGATGGTTGTGAACAGTTTTTGTATTTTGTCAGAATGCCACAGAAATTAAAATGTTGTACAATATATTGAAACATAGATGATATTTACAGAATTATATTTTATCACACTCTTTTTAAAGTATAAAAGCTATATGGTTCAGGACATGGATTATTATGAGGTGTACACATACTATACATATTATGTATCAAACCCTCTACCTTTGGATGTTTTGTGTCTCTTGAGATATAAAGACTAAACGTACTGCTATAGTGAATACTGTTATTTGCAGATTGGATACTGTGTACTACTTAAAAAGTAATAATTCTAGTCATTAGTAACTGCAGTGCAAAAGGTTTTGACATGCTGTTTCTGTGAGTAAGTGTCTGTATTGTTTGAATTTCTAGAATCAAAAGAAAACCAGGATGGGTGTCGGACAGATCGTATCAATGTTCCTGGTTCTACTAGGTAAGCTGAGTGATGTTAAACCAGTTCCCTGCATCTCATCCAATATTTCTTATACACACACATTGGAGTCTAATATCACCTTTAGATCAAAATTAGTTAATGAAGGTAAAGTGACTTTGGGTAATCATGTTTAAATCTTTGGCACTTGTTGGCTACAACAACACCTGCTGCAACAACAACTACGACACCAATGACTGCAGCACCTACATCAAATTCATATCATATAAACTTTCCTGATTATAATAGGTAAGCTGAGTGATGTTGTACCAATTGGCTTTGAAAGTTCTTGATTACAAATAATGGAAAAGGTGTAAGGCAAAACACAACAAGAAATTGGAATTCTTGTCTGCACCTCATCCGGTATTTCTTATAAAGACACATCCAAGTAGAGTATCATCTTTATATAACGATTAGTCAATAACTGCAAAAGGTAACTTGTGTTTTAGTAATCCTTTCTTTTGGTACTTTTTAGCTGCAGCAACACTTGCTGCTGCACAAACACAAACAACACCACCACCATCAACAACAACACAATCAACAACAACAACAACAACACCAACAACAACACCACCTTCAACAACACCAACAACAACTCCATCAACAGCAACAACAGCGCAATCAACAACAGCAACAACAGCGTCATCAACAACAGCACCAACAACAACACTATCAACAACACCACCATCACCATCAACAACAACATTAACACCAATGACAACAATGTCAACAACACCACCAACAACAACAACACCATCAACATCAACAGCACCAACAACAACAACACCAACAACAACGCCATCAACAACAGCACCAAACACAACACCAACAACAACAGCACCACCACCAACAACAACAACAACAACAACACAATCAACAACAACAGTACCACCAACAACAACAACAACAACAGCAACACCAACAATAAGAACACCAACAACAACAGCATCAACAGCAACAACAACAACACCAATGTCAACAACACCACCAACAACAACTCCAACAGCATCGACAACAACACCAACAACGACAGCACCAACAACAACACCACCAATAACAACACCAACACCAACAACAACAACTGCAACAACAACACCACCAACAACAACAGTACCAACAACAACAACGCCATCGACAACAACAGCAACAACAACAACAACAGCACCAACAACAGCGACACCAACAACACCATCATCAACAACAACGACAACACCATCAACAACACCATCAACAACAACAACACCAATGTTAACAACAACAACAATAACAACAACAGCAACAACAACACCATCAACAACAACAACACCAATGTTAACAACAACAACAATAACAACACCATCATCAACAACAACAGCACCAACAACAACACCATCAACAACACAAACAACAGCAGCAACAACAGCAACAACAACATCAGCAACACCAACACCAACAATAACAACACCAACATCAACAACAACGACAACACCATCAGCAACACCATCAACAACAACAATAGCACCAACAACGACACCAACAACACCATCATCAACAACAACGACAACACCATCAACAACAGAAACAACAACACCATCAACAACAACAACACAATCAACAACAACAGTACCACCAACAACAACGACAACAGCAACACCAACAATAACAACACCATCAACATCAACAACACCAACAACAACAACACCACCATCGACAACAACACCAACAACAACACCACCAACAACAACAGCAACAACACCAACAACAACAGCAACAACACCAACAACAACACAATCAACAACAACAGTACCAACAACACCAGCAACAACAACAACAGCACCAACAACAACACCAATAACAACACTGTCAACAACAACACCAACAACAACACCACCAACAACAACACCACCAACAACAACAGCAACAACACCAACAGTACCAACAACACCATCGACAACAACAGCACAAACAACAACACCAATAACAACACTGTCAACAACAACACCAACAACAACTGCAACAGCACCAACAACACCATCAACAACACAAACAACAGCAGCAACAGCAACAACTGCAACAGCACCACCAACAACAACACCATCAACAACACAAACAGCAGAAACAACAACAGCTACACCAACAACAACAACAACACCAACAACACCATCATCAACAACAACACTACCAACAACAACACCTACAACATCAACAGCACCTTCAACAACAACACCACCACCAACAACAACAACAGCACCTTCAACAACAACAACAACAACAACAACAACACCACCATCGACAACAATAACACCAACAACACTACCACCAACAACAGCACCACCAACAACAGCAACAACAACACAATCAACGACAACAGTACCAATAACACCATCAACACCATCGACAACAACAGCAACAACAACAATAACAACACCAACAACAATAGCACCAACAACAATGACACCAACAACAACACCATCGACAACAATAACAACACCATCAACAACAACAACAACACAATCAACAACAACAGTACCAACAACACCATCAACAGCACCAATAACAGCACCAATAACAACAGCAACAACAACAGCAACAACAACAATAACAACACCACCATCATCAACAACAACTCCAACAACACCATCAACAATAATAACACCAACAGCAACAATATCAACACCATCAACAACAGCACCACTAGCAGCAACACCAATAACAACAATGTCTACAACAACACCAACAACAACACCATCATCATCATCATCATCATCAACAACAACAGGAAGCACACCAACAACAATAGCAACACCACCACCAATAACAACAACAACACCATCATCAACAACAACAACAACACCATCATCAACAACACAAACAACACCATCATCAACAACAACATCAACAGCAACACCATCAACAACAAATACAGCAACACCAATAACAACAACATCAACATCAACCACAACAACAGCAAGCACGCCAACAACAACATCACCACCAACAACAGCTCCACCTCCAACTTTTGGTGTCACATTGGGCTTGAGCGAACCTTTTACACCTGCCCTTGCTGACATCAGCAGCAGTGAATCCAGAATACTTGCAGGACGAATTGAGGGTCCGGTGAGTGCATTTTCAAATTGTACCTTCCTCTTTGACTGTGTCAGTGTTGTGAATGAAGGATTGGACAGAATGCTTTTGTTAAAAGACAAATCTGTTAAGATGAAAATTAATTTCAGCATTTTTTTTCAAATATCATTGCATTTCTGTGTAATTTCATTTAAAGAAAATTATCGTTGACAGCTTCTCAAGGTCTTTCAATTTTGCAGTGTAATCAGATATACAGACCTAATCCAGGTTTTTCCAGATGCAGAGTGACTGGTTTCAGGTAAAAACATTTTCTTGAGTGTTTCTCTGATTTTACATTACATGCAGGATTTGGGTCTTAAAGTTCTTGTCTTCTAATGTTGATAGTGTCATGTGTAAATCACACAACTCCATGCAGCAGAATAATTTCATGTCATCATTTAACATTTGTTTTTATGATACAGTCCCTTAACTACATCAATCACAAGAACAACTGGAACTGTAGCAGCAATAGCGATTGAGTTCAATCCGGGTGCAGCAATCCCATCGGCTAATAACATTACTCAAACCTTAGTAGACGCTGTGAATACTACCAACAGTATCTTCAACGTGACCATAGATCCTAACTCAGTCACAGTAAGAGGTAAGTAAACACAACACAATATTATACTCTAATCAGTATCTAAACAACGTTTTGTGCTGCTCATGCTGTGTTTTTAAATAAGTCAGCAACAAATTGATGTTGCTATACAAGTGTCACGGGGTTCTATGTCAAAACTCCGTGCAACATGAAAAACACTGGCATAGTCGGAAAACGTTGTATTAATCCTTTTTTTATTATGCCGGCCTCCCAAAGTGCAATCATTACTTACTATTTACAAAAAGTGAAAAAATAGAAAATAAGCTATGTACAAAACATCAAATAGTACTGAGAATGGAGTTCCTCAATAACTCCATGATTTCGTTCAGAATAAGCAAAAACAATCCAAAAATACAATCTATATTTTACCTTCTTCAGTGTGACCTTCTCTGTCAACACTTCAAGCTCAGACTCCCTCAGCTGGCTAAGATGACCCCCTTTTAAACCAATAGCCCCTCCCCTGGGCGTATTCTTTACACAGAAAATTAACAATTAACATTATTTTTCATCATAGAAGATATTTATAG
This sequence comes from Sebastes schlegelii, assembly GCA_014673565.1. NCBI lineage: Eukaryota > Metazoa > Chordata > Actinopteri > Perciformes > Sebastidae > Sebastes > Sebastes schlegelii. The sequence goes on from CM025844.1 coordinate 8,927,712, forward strand.
TCCCTTTAACCTAGGCATATTTTACATATAAATGATATACCTCTGTCTAAACATTCCCCCCCAACCAAAACAAGTTAATTTGCAACATAATCACAATTCCAAATAATAAACATATTTAAACTGATCACATGATCTCAAAAACGCGCGAGGGCACCCTTTATAACGGGGGGATTTGTTACGGCCCTGTTTGCTCGTCAATCCCATGAATGGGACATGACAGGATGGACACGCAGCGTTTCAGTAATTGGTGAGTGAGAATAATGTTTGTGTAAATATATGCGTATAGGAAACAGCAGAACAATCAAGTGTGCACCTTTGGTCGCACTACTGATAAACAGTTAGGGGAGAGGGATATGTCGCGATGTGTTTTAACTACGGAGTGAATCAGGAAGGGAGCGGAGAAATGTTTGGCGTGTGTGTGTGTGTGCCTGCGGCGCAGCGGAGAAATGTTGGTGTGTGTGGCCTGAGGTGATGTGTGTGCGCTGCCCACAGTCAGTGACGGCTACTCCGTCACATCATCCCCCTCCTCCCGGAGGTTGGCGATGTGCGGCAACCTGGAAAGGTAATCTGCCACCACATTGGCCTTGCCGGATCGATGTCGGATGGAGAACTTGAAGGGCTGCAGTGAGAGGTACCATCGAGTCAGGCGGCTGTTGTGATCCTTCATGGTGTTTATCCAGGTGAGAGCCCGATGGTCAGTTTCCAGGTCAAACTCTCGTCCAAGCAAGTAGTAACGTAGGCTATCCAGTGCCCACTTGATGGCCAGGCCCTCTTTTTCCACAGTGGAATACCTGATCTCACGTGGCTGCATCTTGCGGCTGAGGTACAAAATCGGGTGTTCGTCACCAGGGTCCCCTTGGGCCAGGACTGCTCCAAGGCCGACTGCCGATGCGTCCACCTGTACCAGAAATCTTTTGTTGAAGTCTGGACTCTTGAGGACGGGAGAAGAACACAGGTGTTTTTTCAAGGTGCTGAAGGCTGTTTCACAGTCATCTGACCAAGTTACTGGGTTCCTGTGTTCGTTGCGGGTCAAAGCTGTGAGTGGGGCTGCAATGGTCGCGAACTGTGGCACGAATCGCCTGTACCACCCAATCAATCCCAGGAAGGACCGTACCTCCTTCTTGGTCCGTGGTCGAGGGCAGTTCTGGATAGCTTCCACCTTATCCACTTGTGGCCGTACCTCCCCTCGTCCCAACTGGTAACCAAGGTACCGTGTCTCCTTTCGCGCCCACTCACACTTGGAAAGGTTGAGTGTCAGCCCAGCTTTCTGGATCCTTCCCAGAACAAGCGATAGATGCTGGACATGCTCTACCCAGGTGTTGCTGAAGATCACCACATCATCCAGGTATGCAGCGCTGCAGTTGTCGCAACCTTGGAGTACTCTGTTCATCAGTCTCTGGAAGGTGGCTGGTGCTCCGTGTAGTCCAAATGGCATCACTGTAAACTGGTAGAGTCCAGCTGGGGTTCGGAACGCCGTGTATGGTCTGCTTGTCTCCTCCAGTGGCACCTGCCAATATCCCTTGCAGAGATCAAGGGTGGTGATGTACTTTGCAGCTCCGATCTTCTCCAGCAAGTCCTCGATTCTTGGCATGGGATAGGCGTCAAACTCTGAGATGGCATTGATCTTCCTGAAATCAATGCATATTCGGAGGGAGCCATCCTTCTTGAAGACGATGACCACCGGACTACACCACTCTGAGTTGGATGGTTCAATCACTCCTAGTTTCAACATCTCCTCCACCTCCTGCTGTAGTTTTCCCACCAGCTGCTGCGGAATACGGTAGGGACGTTGACGAATTGGTCGTCCATCTTTGAGGCGAATGACATGCTCCACTAGCGTTGTCTTCCCTGGGCTGGCAGCAAATAAGGACGGAGTCATCTTGAAGACCTGGAGGAGCCGTGCAACTTGTCCTGGTTCAAGATGTGCCAACACAGGAGCAGCTGGTGTAGTAAGGGTCTCCAGTCCCATCTCCACCTCTTCTTCACTGTCGACCTTCCTTGTCATCAGAACCTCCCCTGGTACCTGGATCAACCGGTCCTTCCACTCTTTCAAGAGATTCACATGGTAGTTCTGCTTGGGTTTCTTCTTGTCTGGGTGATGGACCTCGTAAGTGACCGGACCCATTTTTCGGGTGATGAGGTATGGCCCTTGCCATTTTGCTAGGAGCTTGCTGTTGGATGAAGGGAGAAGCAGCAAAACTTTTTGGCCAGGCTGGAACTCACGGCGCCGGGCCTGTTGGTCATACCAGGTCTTTTGGCTTTTCTGGACCTCCCGCAGGTTAACCTCTGCCTCCTCCTGGTACCTTGCCAGCCGATCCCTCATCTCCAGCACAAACTGCACCACCCCTCTGTCGTCTTGCGAGGGGGAAGGTGTCTCCCAGCCTTTGCGGAGCAGATCCAAGGGTCCCTGTACCTCCCAGCCATAAAGCAGCTCGAAAGGGGAGAAACCAGTTGATGCCTGGGGAACTTCACGATAGGCGAAGAGCAGGAATGGCAGCCAACGGTCCCAGTCCTTGCCAGTATCATCCACGAACTTCCACAGCATATTCTTCAATGTCTGGTTGAACCTTTCAACCAGACCATCAGTCTGTGGGTGGTATGGCGTAGTTTTGATTGCTGAGATGCCCAGCTGCTTTTGGAAGAGCTGCATCAACCTGGAGGTGAAGTTCGTTCCCTGATCCGTCAGGATCTCATCAGGTATTCCCACTCTGGAGAACAGTTGCACCAACGCACGCAGCACAGCAGGAGCGGTGATCGTGCGCAGGGGAAAAGCCTCTGGGAAACGAGTAGCATAGTCACACACCACTAATATGTACTGATGTCCACCACTGCTTTTCACCAATGGGCCCACAATATCCATGGCAATCCTGCGGAATGGAGTGGAGATAACAGGTAGTGGCTGCAGAAAAGCTCGGTCAGACTTGCGGGCAATGCATGTTTTTTGACATGTTGGGCATGTGGCACAATATTTCTGAATGTCTGTGTACATGGAGGGCCAATAAAAGCATGAACTGATGCGCAGATATGTTTTGTGGCGGCCAAGGTGTCCAGACCATGGGAGTGTGTGTGCTAGGCGCATAACGAGAGACCTACAGTTAGCAGGAACTACTAGGCGTTTATGGTCATTATCAACGGTGTACAACACATCCTTTTCCACAATAAACCTTTCCCTTCCCACACAATCTCCCTTTGCTGCCTCCCCCACTTTAGCAAACAAATGTTTCAAAGTTGTATCCCCCCTCTGTACCACAGAAATATCATCAGGTACTGCCCACATTTCATTTGACAGTGTACTCTTTGTTTTGGGCTCTGCTGACTTCAGCTGCTTCTCAAAGCGGCGTTGGCGACGGGATTTTCTTGGGCCCTTGGTGCCACCATCGAACAGACTACTGTCAAAGTCTGGGAAGGGATGAGCACAAGGTTCCTCTTTTCTTAGCCCCTGAGTGCCACCCTCACACAGACCACGGTGAAGGTCTGGGAGCGGTTGGACCCCAGCTTTCGCCTGGGCACGAGTGATCACAGGACAAGAAACAGTGACATTGACTTCCCCCCTCTGCCCAGAGTCAGTTTCCACTGGCTTGTTCTCCTGCAGCAAGTCCAGAAGTACAGGTAAGTCCCAACCCAAGAGGGCAGCAACAGGTAACTTTGCAACCACCCCAACAGTCAACAAGTAAGACTGTTCATCAATGGTAACAGTTAATTCAGCTGTGGGATAAGGATGCTTATCCCCATGAACACATAGTATGTCCTCTTGTCTGCTGTAATCCACACTGTTTACAGGCACCAGATCCTGCCGCACCAGCGACATGAAGCTACCACTGTCCAAAAGAGCAGTAACCTGCTGGCCATTAACAGTCACAGTTTTGCAGCGTTGTAACCTCACTTCACTATCCTCCACCTCAGGCCGGGGAGCATAGCAAGCGCAGGTGAGTTTAGCTTTGCGTATGGGGCACACAGAAGCTTTGTGCCCTGGCTGTTGACAATAAAAACAAACAAAGTCCTTACCGGGTCCTCGTTGGTTTAGGGCCGAGCTGAAGTTACCTGGTGGCTCCTGGCTAAACTCTCTTCTCGTAGGCCGGGACTGGGGTAACTGAAGTGTAGGTCTGGGGGCTGCACTGTAGGAACGTGCAGCTGGTCCTCCTCTCCGAGCGTTGAGGTACTGTAGCGCCAGCTTGGCAGCGGAGAGTCCACCCTCTGGTTCATGCTCCTTCACCCAGGTCCTCACTTCAGGGGGGAGTATCCGGAGTAGCTGCTCCAGGATAATGGCCTCACTGACCTCCTCCTTGGTGTGCTGCTCTGGCCGAATCCAGCGTCGATAGAGACCCTTCAGGCGGTGGTAGGTCTCTGTGGGGGTTTCACCAGGTGGTACCACTGTGAACCGGAACCGCTGCCGATACGTCTCTGGAGAGATGTCAAACTTGGTCAACAGTGCTCCGTTCAGGTCGTTGTAGCAGTGGGCCCTCTCCTCATCCATCATGGTGTAGGCCTCCAATGCCTTCCCCGACAGCAGTGGAACGAGTCTGCATGCCCACTCATTCTCTGGCCATCTCCATGTTTTGGCAATACACTCAAAACGTAACAAATAGTTCTCAATATCCTCCCCCATCTGAAACGGGGATAATTTGGGCTCGTTGTAATGTCTCCACCCTGGCCTTGGATGCTCAGGGCTGCTGTTATAGTCTATAGCTGCTGCTATAGGAGAGAACGTCTCTGTTGGTGCATGCCATTGCCCACGCTGGGGTACTGGCGTCGGCAGATCAATTCTTGGACTTGTTGCTGTCACCGTGCTTGGAGTAGGAGCAGCGTATCTCAGGCCTCGGATCTCTGCTAACAGGCCCTCCTCCCTCCTATTTTGTGCTGTCATAAATTCTCTCATCATTGTCAGTAGTTCTTCTCCTGGCCCCCCAGTTGATGATGGAGCTGCAGGTGCTATGATATCTTCTCTGTACCTGCTCCCCTCCTCATCTTCCTCTGAGGACGACGTAGTATGATCCGTCTCCCCAACCGGGTCCATGCTGGCGGCCGCGCCCTCCTCTGACTGCCCTTGCCGTTGGGAACGCAGTCCTGTGCGCTCCTGTGTGGTTATGTCCTTCCGACTAGCCATCCCACTTCTGACACCATATGTCACGGGGTTCTATGTCAAAACTCCGTGCAACATGAAAAACACTGGCATAGTCGGAAAACGTTGTATTAATCCTTTTTTTATTATGCCGGCCTCCCAAAGTGCAATCATTACTTACTATTTACAAAAAGTGAAAAAATAGAAAATAAGCTATGTACAAAACATCAAATAGTACTGAGAATGGAGTTCCTCAATAACTCCATGATTTCGTTCAGAATAAGCAAAAACAATCCAAAAATACAATCTATATTTTACCTTCTTCAGTGTGACCTTCTCTGTCAACACTTCAAGCTCAGACTCCCTCAGCTGGCTAAGATGACCCCCTTTTAAACCAATAGCCCCTCCCCTGGGCGTATTCTTTACACAGAAAATTAACAATTAACATTATTTTTCATCATAGAAGATATTTATAGTCCCTTTAACCTAGGCATATTTTACATATAAATGATATACCTCTGTCTAAACATTCCCCCCCAACCAAAACAAGTTAATTTGCAACATAATCACAATTCCAAATAATAAACATATTTAAACTGATCACATGATCTCAAAAACGCGCGAGGGCACCCTTTATAACGGGGGATTTGTTACGGCCCTGTTTGCTCGTCAATCCCATGAATGGGACATGACAGGATGGACACGCAGCGTTTCAGTAATTGGTGAGTGAGAATAATGTTTGTGTAAATATATGCGTATAGGAAACAGCAGAACAATCAAGTGTGCACCTTTGGTCGCACTACTGATAAACAGTTAGGGGAGAGGGATATGTCGCGATGTGTTTTAACTACGGAGTGAATCAGGAAGGGAGCGGAGAAATGTTTGGCGCGTGTGTGTGTGTGTGTGTGTGTGTGTGTGTGTGTGTGTGTGTGTGTGTGTGTGTGTGTGTGTGTGTGTGTGTGTGTGTGTGTGTGTGTGTGTGTGTGTGTGTGTGTGTGTGTGTGTGTGTGTGTGTGTGTGCCTGCGGCGCAGCGGAGAAATGTTGGTGTGTGTGGCCTGAGGTGATGTGTGTGCGCTGCCCACAGTCAGTGACGGCTACTCCATCACAACAAGAAATAAAGACAAGATTCATAAAGACAGCTTTAACAGTTTTCAGTGTTGTGCAGTTCAATCCATCCGTTAAACAGTGCTGCGTGGGGCAGGATGAGCTATTTTCTAAGCTAACTTGTACTGAATCAGAAATCTTGTTATTTTATTATTTGTTCTTAACTGTAAAAAAAATATAATTATATTAGCCAATTCAGAAGTAGATAAGATGCTAAAAGGTCTGCAAAGCCAAGTTTTTGTTAGCCTTTTATGATGATTCTTAAAGGTGTGTGAAACTGGCACCAATGTCAGTTTGACATCAAACAAGAAATCCTTTTGGATTGGGCACCATTGCGTATTTACATATTCTTTAAATTTATGTTTTTACAACAGCTCCACCTACAACTACAGCACCTCCAACAACCGTAACCACAACTGCCTCAACTACGTCTGCAGCACCTACAACAACCGTAACTACGACTGCTTCAACTACAACTGCAGCACCTACAACAACCGTAACCACGACTGCTTCAACTACAACTGCAGCACCTACAACAGCTGTGCCTGTGACTTTCAGATCTGTTCAAGACACATTTATAAATGACTTGCTGGATCCATCATCTACAGCTTTTAGAAATCGAGCTTCAATGATAAAGACACAGGTAAATTTCACCCTTAGAATAAAATCTGCTGGTACACCTACTGAATTATTTCATGAGAGAGCTCAAGCACCCACTCAAAGAATTTAACACTTACTAGACAGTCTACATACTACTGTACATATAAAAGGTCACTTATTCAAATTTCCAGTAGGAATTAATGACAGAGATACCAAGGTGAATATATCAAGACAAATATAACTACACCTCCAGCTCACTGTACTCGTATACACACAGTTCAGTGTTCCAAGGCAAAAGTAAAAGTAAAAAGTTTTTTAAAAACATTTTTTTCCCTGTTTCTCTAGCTTGAACCTCCTTTAAGCAGGGCCTTCTCGTCCTTCCGCGCATTGAACGTGGGGTCATTCAGGTAATTTGTTGAGATTCACTGTGTTATCCTACAACTTAAGAATAGTGGCCTGAATCTGATATTTGAAACAATAATTTTTGTTTCTCCTTCTGCAGGAATGGATCAATCATCACCAACGCTTTACTTAGCTTTGTAAGCACATCTGTTCCTGATAACACTCAGATTGCAAACACTTTGATCCAGGCAGCTTCAAACATCACCGGCTTTGACATTGAAATCACCTCCATCAGCGTGAATGGCATATGTAAGCAATACTGAGTACTACTTGATCAAAAATGTCAAAGGTTACACAACTGCTTGTTGAACTAATGTTTTGTTTCCTTTTTCTCCTCATTTGCAGCTTCAAGTGGAGTAAGCCACAAGATCAGCCTCGTCACCGCATCCTGCCTGGTACTGTTGTCATGGCTACTGTCAAGCCAGCAATAGCATCAGTGCTGATTACCATTTGAATTGCCATTGAGACTGCGATCACTGGTAATAAAATGATTTTGTTGTCAGTAAAAATACAAGATTCTTATAGTAAATGTCTTGTACATCTTCGTTTCACAGCTTCACAGCTTACTATTAAATATAAATTTGCATTGAATGGACACATTAATTACAGTGGATTAGGTATGTCTGCCGAACTGAACACATTTCTGTGAGGGAATGTCCTGGATCCTGGGCCAGACCGAATGACACAGCCAACTGGTCCATTGAATCATTACTAGAATAATAAACCAAACAATATAACATTAAGCCCTGGGATGTCAGAAAATAATGTGTTCTAGCAACATTTAACTTAGTGACAGTTACTAATCCTGTCTTGTTTAGTCACGTCAAACAAGTAATCAAGTATAAGTAACAAGTAAAACCAGCCACACTGAAGAGTAAAACCGTAAAATCACCTAGTAAATGTGAGATTTCACAGTGGACTTTTTGGGAAGTTAGTCGTCTTCAAAATAAAAGTAGATCTTTGTAAATTGCACAAGGAAGGATTAATCAAAATGCTGGGTTGTGTCTATGTTTTACTTTGGAATTAAATTGATCTCAATATTTTTTAGTCTCCATATGCATGTAAAATTCATGTTTAGGTTTCACTTGATACCACAGCATGGCATAACATGGCATAGCAATATCCCAGAGCATATTGTAAAGGGAACAAGTGTCTTAATGAAGGATCACATGTAGTTCATAGTGGGCTGCACACCCCAACCGTGTACCAATGCATAGATTTTTATCATCATGATATACATGGTATATATGTCAGAGCTGTTCATTTTTTGATTTATACAAAGTGTAAATATGTAATCATGCATAGCTGTATTCTGTGAGATTTCTTGTAGTTTGTACAATTTCTATCAGAAACTTTACAATGATCAGAATACACAATCTTTGAAGAATTGAAATTGTCTCTCATGTTATGTTTTGCAATTTTGTGTGGTAAATACAAAGTGTATCAGGGCATGTTTAAGGTGAATTCATGTTAATGTTTAATTAAAGCACCACTGTTAATCAAAATCTACTGTGCCGTCCTATCATTAAATATCACAATAGCGTCTTCCAGTCAGCTGGTCTCAGCCTTTGATGTGTTAGTGAATCAGGTATGTTCAAAAAGAGAGAACTGGGAGTGGTGTGTTTACATTGCCTATGAGATTCTTTTATCTATTCAAACATGCCAGGCAGCCTGAGAGATACATTCTTCTTCAATCACCTCAAACTCAAAGTATCCACCAGCGTCAAAACCATCATCTGCCACTGTCAACTAATTTTTCGTAATGGCTCTCACTAAAAAAAGAAGCATTTTAATAGACTTAAGGATACTGCAGCAAGAATAATGTTTACCATAAACCTTCTTAGGAACTTGCCATTTAACCATTATTTGCAAAGCTCTTCTTTTTTAGGTTGACAAAGAAACCCCTCCTGTTATCTTAAAGGCAAGCCTAAATATGTAATAATGTGATCTGGTGGTGATGGAATCCTAGATAGTCTGCAAACTGAGAGAACTGATCACCGTTGAATGGGGGACCATTATCAGTTTTCACAACTCAGGGGATCCCAAACATGGAGAAAACTTTGTCCATAACTGGAATGACTGTGTTCGCTGAAGTTGACTTTACACTCTCAACAACTGGGTAACGTTTATAATCATCCACAATGACAAACAGATACTCTCCAGTTGGAAGTGGTCCATAAAAGTCCGCACTGACACTATGCCAGGGAGCTTCTGACAGAACTGACATTTTCAGTGGTTCGGCTTGTGCAACCGGTGTGTTTGCCTGACATGCGAGATCTTTGTGAGCGTCATGGCTTTGGGTGTTGCATGACTAGCAATGAAGTTCACATACTTCTCTGATACTTTTGCTGCACGTGTGCTGTCACTTGTCTGAGCAGGGATGGGGTGACGAGACATGTAGTCAGCCGGATTCTCAGCTCCCTTTCTGTATTCCACTTTGAAGTCATATGGCTGAAGCCTCAGTCCCCATCTCTCAATCCTGGCAGGTGGTTTTGACCTGGAATTGTACCATACCATTTCCAGTGCTTTGTGATCGGTCACTAGAGTTAAGGATGATCATAGATGTAGAGGTGGAAATGCTCACAGCCCCACACAATTGCCAACGCTTCCTTTTCTGTCTGTGAGTACCTCCCCTCCACATCCCTGAGAGACCGACTAGCGTATGCTAATATGTGTTTCACCCCTTTTTAATTTTTTTGGCAGAGGATCGCACCTAGTCCAACCGGGTTAGCAACCATGATCAGTTCAGGCTCTCTGCCTGGGTAGAAGTATGACATTGTTGTGTCACTGGTCAGACTATCTTTCAGTGTCTGTAATGCAGTTTGCTGTTCTGGTCCCCATTCCAAGCCTGTGTCTTGTCTGGTGAGCTTGCGCAGTGGTTCTGAGATGGAGGAGAAGTCTTTGATAAATCTGGAGCAGTAGTTGGCCATGCCCAGCAGACTCTTGATTTCACCAGGATTTTGTGGAAGGGGTAGATTTTGGTCTTAGTGGGTCTTAGTTGTGGACATGGTGTCAGTTTCTCAAAACTTGCTTCCGCAGCGAGAAACGTTGTCGTCTCTGACCGGGTGCCGGTGTCTTCCTGCGGGCGCAGTCGGGAGACGATAACGTTTCTCTTCCTGCTTCAGCCGCGGAGGCTAGAGCAGAAAAACCCAACTGTTTTGAGCGATGCTCGTTCATGTCTATTTAGAGCGAGCAAGCGCAAACCTGACGCTGACTTTCGTTGACTTAACGGCCACAGGTGTTGCTGTTAACAAGCATTTCTGAAAGTTACAAATAGTCCCTTTAATGTCTCTGGATTTTTAGCGACATTGTCTTGCAAAGGGATTCAGTTTACAACAGGCTCTGCATTGTTTATTTTTAGCAGGACACTCACCATCATAAGGGTATTTACCTCCACAGTTCCTGCAGCGGTTGTCTGGATGTCGTTTTTCTGATCATCTGCTGTTATTTGGGTTTTTCTCCATATCTTTTGATCCAGCATGTTGACTGTAGCAGCTGTGCCCTTTATTATGCCAGACGCTTGCATTTCAGACAGTTCAAGTGTACGTCCATGGTCGAGAAGCTCATTTTAGGTTAGCTCGGGTTCCCTCAGTGCTTTTCTGCACAGCCTGAATGATGCACAGCTTTGTATTATTTGTGTTTTAATCTCTGCTCCAGTATCTGCAAACTCACAGTTCTTGGCTAACATCCTTAGCCTGGTGTGATAACTTTCCAAATTTTCTCCTGGTTCCTGCAAGGCCTTCCTGAAGATGTACACTTGACACTGCGCATTTTTCTTGGGAGAAAAGTATCCAGATAGCTTCTGCTTAGTGTCTGCAAATTTGTCATCAGCTGCTGCTAATGTGTCGTAAATATCATGCAAGCGTTCTCCTGCTAAGTGCAACAATAGTGCTTTAAGCCTAGTATCTCCGCTGATATTCATTGCAGTGGTGTAATTTTCAAACCTTTGCAGCCATTTATTCCAGGGAGGTCCGACAGAGCCAGGGTTAGTTTCGGTGTCGAAAAGTGGGAGAGAAGCCACGTTTACTGCCGCGATGCGCCGATAGCCACGTTTGATAATGTTAGCTTAGCCCACTTAGCTTGTTCCTGCTTGTCCGCTTGTCAGTGTTTCTCCCTCTTTTCTCCTCGGGAAAACAGCGGTGACCGTGTTGCCTTTTCGTGTGTCTTTCCTTTACTCCTCGTCGCCATTGTAATGTTTCTGTAGTGTGGTTATGCACCAGGCCGACAACGACGTACTGAACAGAGGCATTGCTTTATTGACCGCTCTCCGCAGGCACCGTACACTCCATCTCACTAACTCGTTGTATATATGCACACCCAACAGGTGCCGTAGTTTGACTGCGAAACACTCACTGATACTCTGAACATCACAGGGATCACATGCCGTCGCTAAGAAACAGAGGGCGATTATGGTCCAGGCCTGATTGGCAAAAGCATTCTAGTCACACAAGAAGCGGGCGGTCATGGAGAGCTGTCATGCTCCACAGATCGATAAAAATGAACTGATCAACAACAAGGTGATCGACCCGCACAATACGGAAATATTTAGTTATATTTAGCGACTATGCCTTAAAATTTAAAAGTGATGCAAGACTTTGTTACGGCTCTTAATTGCTGTAAAGTTACGCAGTTACGGCGGGGAAAGTTCACTCCGGTAGGCTATGCCGTAACGTTAAATTTTGAAGGGAAGACATCTGGTAGTTTACCGGGGCAGCCGCTCCTCCTCTCCCGCGGACACAACAACAAGCAGCCGTGGAAGCTAACATTAGCTAACCTTCCTTTGAATTTGAATCGGACATATCAGCAATACTGCATTGACTTTTGGCGTTACGTTTCCAACCTGACGGCTAACCGCTAACGTTAGTTAGCAACCAGCAACACGCTATTAAATAGAGAGCCGTCAGGGGTCTAATGTTAATGTTCACCTGCCCGACATACAAAGAGTTGCTGTGTGAGTGGTTGTACTAATAACAAGACCAAAATCCAAGTCTCCAGTTTTTATACTAACGTTGTACCTGTTGAGGAATCGCTAACGAAAAAATCAAGAGGGACTCACGCCTTGACTTGAACTCCAACCAGAGTGTCAACCAAACAGACCCTGGTCCCCCAAGTCAAATCACACTTATGTCTGATCTAACATTACCCATTCTATAACATGAGATAATAATAAACAAATCTCAGAATAATACATCATGTGATAATGGTATCTGGTGGTTGGACTTTGCATGGGTCTAGTATAGTCAACAAGAATGTACAAACAATGCGAAATCTACGTTGATTAAAACGGCTGCATAAGCGGTTTTGCCCCCTGAATGCGCACGCACCCAGCAATGTTTGTATACAAGAAACCCATCTATTGGTGCCTTCAAATGGGGTTGTGTCTGCCGTGTTCACGAGAAGAGTCCATATGAACGACCTCGTAAGTGTAAAGTTTCTGAAAGCTCCAAGTTCACGAGTTGTGACGTGTTTGTTGACGTTGTCAGAAATGGCGGAGGCCATGGAAGTTCATTTTTTGGTGCATAATAAGTGAGTATATTGTAATTTTAGTCGTATATTGTTTTCTTCACAATTTTATAATATGTCTGAGGAAAATGTTGATTTTCCCAACTGACGAATACTTTTTCCTGTCATTATGCCTTTGCATTTCCTTCATTATGTTACCCACTTGCTAAATTGTTAGGCTCTGTGGCTTCTGGACACCAACAGTAACATTAATATTGCCTTTGCTTAGCAGCAGTGTTCTCACAACTTACATACTTGTTGTAGGGACCCAGCATCTGGCTGGTTTCAAGTGACCTCATGAACTCAGTAACCTGATCCTTGACCACAGGACTCATCTCAGTCCTCATTGGCTACAGTAACATTTCACCCAGAGGTGTGAAAATCACACAGAACAAAACCAGAGGAATGTCCTTTGTTCCTCCTCTTTCGACTCTTTCTTCTCATCTGCTCATCTCTCCTGACGTGTGAGAGGTGAGCTGCTGCGCTCTCTCTCTGCTCTTCATCTCCTCAATCCAGGCTGACCTGGTTGAGGTGAACGGCTCTCAAGTCCAGAACTTGCAAAACAGTTCTGGTTCTGATCAATGGCCTGTTAGGAAACAGCCATTGCAACCAAGGAACCAAACGGCAGACGACGCGAGTGCTCTGTCATTTTCACCAGCTAACTTCAAGCTATCAAGCAAAGAAGTTAGCACCAAACTAACAGCAAAGACGACCTCTTTGACTTGGAACCACAACTTCAACACATGGAATCACAAACCCTTTTCTTCCATGGATTGGTAACGTACTGGGCCTCAGCATAAGCAATCGCACACGGCTGAGCAAGACTGTTCAACTTTGATTTCTAGAAAGTACTTGTATTGATTTGGTTTAATGTTATTCATTGAGTTTGACTGTGTTGATTTATCTGTATTTGATTTTTGGGTAACTGGCTTCGCCACATCTGATGTGTTTAGTTCATGCTTCACATAGACAAGGTCTTGCATGCAACTAACCATCTTTTCTAACCCACTGCATATGTAACACACATAAAGATCACATACAGAAACTGTGAATAAGTTAAACATAAACATACAGCTTCAGATAATCTTAACCCCACATCACCCCTCTCTCTGTCCTTCTTCTCAGAAGAACAAAGAGGTCATGTGATGACATGCTGATGGCCATTTTTGATTCCGCCATCTTTGATTCAGCCATCTTTGTAGTTTTACAGTGCCCGCCATTTTGTTTGTAGGCCATACAGACATTTTGAGACAAGAACCCATCTTGTTCCCCCACCCTCTCTCACTCACACACACACACACACACACACACACACACACACACACACACACACACACACACACACACACACACACACACACAGTGTTTGGTTTGTTTAGTTTAGTTATTTAGTTAGATTAATATTGTGTTTTGAACCTTTATTTTCTTGTAAATAAATGTTTGTGGAATATACACGCTGGTCTCTTTAATGTTGCACAAGAGTGAATACTGCCAACCTCTGCTATGTCAAGAACTCCGATATCCTTCAACCTTTACTATCTATTTTGGTTATAGTTATTAATTTAATTATTAATCAACGTTCCAAATTGATAGTTTAGCATATATAATGAGACTATATTAACGTTTTGGTCATTGGTCCCTGATTCCAGGGTGGTGCCCCGTTTATTATTGATGTTTATTGATAATCTTTATTAATATTAATAATTCTATTATTATTTATTAATTATTTTGCTAATAACCAAAACCTACCTAAGTAGAACCCCTACATTGTCAACCCTCATGATTTTCCCGGGAGACTCACATTTGTCATCGCCATCTCCCGATTTCCTCCCAGGGTCACACTTATCCCGTTTTTCTCCAGATTTTCAATATTTTTTCCTTTTTCTTTATCGCAACCTGTTTCTGGCGCTGTACAGCGTGTATAAGCCCTACTGTTTCCACCCGGCCGACACTGTAGCTATGCTATAACAAATGTTGTTTCCCAGTGGAACAGAACTGCTCGCAAAAATTTAAAATAAAATGTATATATATATACACAGTATATTAGTTATTTCAAATGAGTCCAGAATCCTATAGGATGTTTGTGCAAATGTCTTTAACTCAACATGTCCATGTTCACTTGCAGCGATAACTGAAACCTCTCTTCTCTGTTTTATCAAAGGAATTTGAAATGTACATCAGAACTCTTGAATCTCCTATTTTATTTGCTATATATACATTCAATTAATAACCGGGCGTTTTGATTTTATTTCCTTCATATTTTCATAGTTTTCTACGTTCCTTTGTATTCACAAAAATTCCCAAGTAAAGTGGAAAAACAAAAACCACCAGTGACTTCAATATTATGTTTCCTGAAGATATCAGAGCTGAATATCCAGACTTTATAATATATAACACAAAGCATGTTCCACAATTGGCCACAGTATCATTTAAAAAAAAAAACATTTTGGGGTACATCTTATTATCAGATTGTACTCCCAACACAATATACCTAATGCATCAGGTATAGTGTGTCTTGAGTACAAGTTATGTGAATGTAATAAGTAATGTATGTATATGTTATGTTCCAAATTCGCTGCATCAGTGCAGTGGTTATATTTAGGCCTATGAGTCATATGATTACTGCCTTCTGTCTGAATTATGAAAACCAACATAACCTTGACTCACAGTGACCTTTATGTAATGGAGGATTAAATCCACATTGTATAAAAGTTTTTAGCTGCATCATTGTCTTTGTTTTTTTTCCTGTTGAGCAGAATTTGTATTGTGCAGTTTTGGAAGTACGAGACAAAACTAATCTGCCATGAATGAATGCATAAGTCATGCGTCAACAATGTTTGAATGACAGGTGATTTAAGGAGGTTCAATGCAAAAACAACACAGGGATAGACTACACAGCTAAAGACGTCACTGAAACTACAAGCTAAGCATCTTGATGATAAACTGTAAAAATAGAATAGAAGGATAGATGGAAACTGCATATTAATTATAATGCTGGACAATGTAAGCTCACTTTGAAAGAAAAAAGTAAAGCTTTACAGAAACATATTATTTAAGTTGTTTAAGACACTTGATAAAAAACATAAACCAGACAACCTGATTTTAAAAAAATGTTTGGGTAGGAGCACTTCCTGGACTCAACTAGAGTTTATTTGAGGTGCTCTCTGGATAAAGATACATGTAGACACAAAATCACAAGGAAACTCCAAGGCACGCACATTTTAAACCTTTAAAATGCCTTTATTGTCATGGCATAGTCATGTTAGACCTAAAAGCAAACTCTGACGCGTTTCAGTACCAAGCTTTTGTTGGGGGCACTAAAACGAAGCGTTTGAGACAGAGGGTGGATAGAGTTATATTCAGACAGACAGTATGAGAAAAATAAAGTTTTTTTAACATTACAATTTTTAATGTTCTAGTATAAACCCAAAATAAAAAAGAATGAACCTGAAAATGATCATGATATGTCTCCTTTAAAAAAGTTTTACATTTAACATGGTGAACCTTGCAGAAAGCCTGTATAAGCAGCTTTAGTACTTATACAGCAACAAAATGCTGCAGTTGTTGTTTTTTCGTTTTATGTGTCCATATAAATTTGATTGTACTTGTGTTGTATTGTATTGTATTGTATATCTCTATACATATTTCCTCCAATAACTTCAAATACCAAAAACAATATTTGTTCAATATGTATGAATGTGCTATTCTTTTTTTTTGTTTTTTGCATTTCTTCCCACACCATTACCACGTCACTAGAAATCTATATTGATTTGTTTGTTCTAATGTACTGTTACACTGGAGGAACAGCAACCGGTTTCACAGGACAAAAGGAGGGATTATGCCATGATACTGAGCCAAGAAACTGACAAATTGACACCGGAAAGCCTGCCTGTTCATCGCTAAGGTGTAACAACATATCTGAAAAATGTATCACGTCATCAGCATTTATTCCACTCCAATATAAAGGCCTTAATAGATGTGGACGGTCACATCAGGTGAAAGGTTTGCAATATCACAGATGTGGTTGTAAACGGGACTGAATTAAAAGAAACTGAAATACTTTAAAACATCAAAAGCAGATAGAAAGAGGGAATTCATAACTTTTCATCTTATATCTTTTCATTTTGGGTAAGTACATTTTTAATTTTATAGGCTTTTGTACATGTAAACATGGTGCTATGTGAGAGAGAAAGACAGAGCGCATGCATGTGTCTGTGGAATTTTTTTGAGTTGATTTATTCATTGTATCAGTACATATTATTATTATTATTATATATTTCTTAATTTTAGGAAAAGTTCATGCATTTCTATTTCATTACAAATGATATGTCATTATAACATATTTAAAGTGACAATAAGCGATTGTCACATGAAGTTATTAACATTTTTTATTGTGTTGTGAAATGTTGTTGTAGGGTTCTCTTTAACTGATATTATATTTGTATCCACAATTAAAAGTGCTGTATAATTTGTTTCCCCATTTGTACTTACATGGCACATGCACCCTTTCTTTACGCAGTGTTGTAAAAAATGCACTGTTTTAGATGCAAGCACACTAACATCCTATTATCAAATTCAGTTAAAAAAATTAATATGAAAAAATAAAAATAAAATGTGATGCATGTGGTTGATGGTTGTGAACAGTTCTTGTATTTTGTCAGAATGCCACAGAAATGAAAATGTTGTACAATATATTGAACATAGATGATATTTACAGAATTTCATTTTATCACACTCTTTTTAAAAGTATAAACGCTATATGTTTCAGGACATGGGTTATTATGAGGTGTACACATACTATGCATATTATATATCAAACCCTATACCTTTGGATGTTTTGTGTCTCTTGAGATATAAAGACTAAACATACTGCTATAGTGAATACTGTTATTTGCAGATTGGATACTGTGTACTACTTAAAAAGTAATAATTTTAGTCATTAGTAAATGCAGTGCAAAAGGTTTTGAAATGTTGTTTCTGTGAGTAAGTCTCTGTATTGTTTGAATTTCTAGAATCAAAAGAAAACCAGGATGGGTGTCGGACGGATCATATCAATTTTCCTGATTATAATAGGTAAGCTGAGTGATGTTGTACCAATTGGCTTTGAAAGTTCTTCATTAAAAATAATGGAAAAGGTGTAGGGCAAAACACAACAAGAAGTTGGAATTCTTGTCTGCACATCATCCGTTATTTCTTATAAAGACACATCAGAGTCAAGTATCATCTTTAGATAACAATTAGTTAATGAAGTTAAAAAGTAACCTGTGTTTTGTTAATCCCTTCTTTTGTTACCTTTTAGCTACAGCAACAACACCAACAACAACAACAACAATAGCAACAACTCCGGCATCCACAACTGCAGCCCCCACAACTGCCGCTCCCACCACTGCTGCTCCCACAACTGCCGCTCCAACAACTGCCGCTCCCACCACTGCCGCTCCCACAACTGCAGCTCCCACAACTGCAGCCCCAACAACTGCGGCCCCAACAACTGCGGCTCCCACAACTGCAGCCCCAACAACTGCAGCCCCAACAACTGCAGCTCCCACAACTGCAGCCCCAACAACTGCCGCTCCCACAACTGCAGCCCCAACAACTGCGGACCCAACAACTGCTGCTCCCACAACTCCAGCCCCAACAACTGCCGCTCCCACAACTGCAGCCCCAACAACTGCCGCTCCCACCACTGCCGCTCCCACAACTGCAGCTCCCACCACTGCAGCCCCAACAACTGCCGTTCCCACAACTATCGCTCCCACAACTGCAGCCCCAACAACTGCGGACCCAACAACTGCTGCTCCCACAACTGCGGCTCCCACAACTGCAGCCCCAACAACTGCGGCTCCCACAACTGCAGCCCCAACAACTGCCGCTCCCACCACTGCCGCTCCCACAACTGCAGCTCCCACCACTGCAGCCCCCACAACTGCAGCCCCAACAACTGCAGCCCCCACAACTGCCGCTCCCACAACTGCAGCTCCAACAACTGCAGCTCCAACAACTGCAGCTCCAACAACTGCTGCCCCCACAACTGCCGCTCCCACAACTGCAGCTCCCACAACTGCAGCCCCAACAACTGCCGCTCCCACCACTGCCGCTCCCACAAATGCAGCCCCAACAACTGCCGCTCCCACCACTGCCGCTCCCACAACTGCAGCTCCCACCACTGCAGCCCCAACAACTGCAGCCCCAACAACTGCAGCTCCCACAACTGCAGCCCCAACAACTGCAGCTCCCACAACTGCAGCCCCCACAACTGCCGCTCCTACCACTGCTGCTCCCACAACTGCAGCTCCAACAACTGCAGCCCCGACAACTGCCGCTCCTACCACTGCTGCAGCTCCAACAACTGCAGCCCCGACAACTACCGCTCCCACCACTGCCGCTCCCACAACTGCAGCTCCCACCACTGCTGCTCCCACAACTGCAGCTCCAACAACTGCAGCTCCCACAACTGCAGCCCCCACAACTGCCGCTCCTACCACTGCTGCTCCCACAACTGCAGCTCCAACAACTGCAGCTCCAACAACTGCAGCCCCGACAACTGCCGCTCCTACCACTGCTGCAGCTCCAACAACTGCAGCTCCAACAACTGCAGCCCCGACAACTACCGCTCCCACCACTGCAGCCCCAACAACTGCCGCTCCCACAACTGCAGCTCCCACCACTGCAGCCCCAACAACTGCCGTTCCCACAACTATCGCTCCCACAACTGCAGCCCCAACAACTGCGGACCCAACAACTGCTGCTCCCACAACTGCGGCTCCCACAACTGCAGCCCCAACAACTGCGGCTCCCACAACTGCAGCCCCAACAACTGCCGCTCCCACCACTGCCGCTCCCACAACTGCAGCTCCCACCACTGCAGCCCCAACAACTGCAGCCCCCCACAACTGCAGCCCCAACAACTGCAGCCCCCACAACTGCCGCTCCCACCACTGCAGCTCCAACAACTGCAGCTCCAACAACTGCAGCCCCCACAACTGCAGCCCCCACAACTGCAGCTCCCACAACTGCAGCTCCCACAACTGCAGCCCCAACAACTGCCGCTCCCACCACTGCTGCAGCTCCAACAACTGCAGCTCCAACAACTGCAGCCCCGACAACTACCGCTCCCACCACTGCCGCTCCCACCACTGCAGGTCCCACCACTGCTGCTCCCACAACTGCAGCTCCAACAACTGCAGCTCCCACAACTGCAGCCCCCACAATTGCCGCTCCTACCACTGCTGCAGCTCCAACAACTGCAGCTCCAACAACTGCAGCCCCCACAATTGCCGCTCCTACCACTGCTGCAGCTCCAACAACTGCAGCCCCGACAACTACCGCTCCCACCACTGCCGCTCCCACAACTGCAGCTCCCACAACTGCAGCCCCAACAACTGCGGCCCCAACGACTGCGGCTCCTACAACTGCAGCCCCAACAACTGCAGCCCCAACAACTGTAACTCCCACAACTGCAGCCCCAACAACTGCGGCCCCCTCAACTGCAGCCCCAACAACTGCAGCTCCCACGACTGCAGCCCCAACAACTGCAGCCCCAACAACTGCAGCTCCCACAACTGCAGCCCCAACGACTGCGGCCCCAACGACTGCGGCTCCCACAACTGCAGCCCCCACAACTGCAGCCCCAACAACTGCAGCCCTAACAACTGCAGCCCCCACAACTGCCGCTCCCACCACTGCTGCTCCCACAACTGCAGCTCCAACACCTGCCGCTCCCACCACTGCCGCTCCCACAACTGCAGCTCCAACAACTGCGGCCCCAACAACTGCAGCCCCCACAACTGCAGCCCCAACAACTGCAGCCCTAACAACTGCAGCCCCCACAACTGCCGCTCCCACCACTGCTGCTCCCACAACTGCCGCTCCCACAACTGCAGCCCCCACAACAGCAGCCCCAACAACTGCAGCCCCAACAACTGTGGCCCCAACAACTGCGGCCCCCTCAACTGCAGCCCCCACAACTGCAGCTCCCACAACTGCAGCCCCAACAACTGCGGCCCCAACAACTGCGGCTCCCACAACTGCGGCTCCCACAACTGCAGCCCCCACAACTGCAGCTCCCACCACTGCAGCCCCAACAACTGCGGCCCCCTCAACTGTAGCCCCAACAACTGCAGCTCCCACAACTGCAGCCCCAGCAACTGCTGTTCCCACAACTGCCGACCCAACAACTGTGGCTCCCACAACTGCAGCTCCCACAACTGCAGCCCCAACAACTGCCACTCCCACAACTGCAGCCCCAACTGCAGCTCCCACAACTGCAGCCCCCACAACTGCAGCTCCAACAACTGCGGCCCCAACAACTGCAGCTCCCACAACTGCAGCCCCAACAACTACCGCTCCCACCACTGCAGCCCCAACAACTGCAGCTCCAACAACTGCAGCCCCCACAACTGCAGCCCCCACAACTGCCGCTCCCACCACTGCTGCTCCCACAACTGCCGCCCCCACAACTGCCGCTCCCACCACTGCTGCTCCCACAACTGCCGCTCCAACAACTGCCGCTCCCACCACTGCCGCTCCCACAACTGCAGCTCCCACAACTGCAGCCCCAACAACTGCGGCCCCAACAACTGCGGCTCCCACAACTGCAGCCCCAACAACTGCAGCCCCAACAACTGCAGCTCCCACAACTGCAGCCCCAACAACTGCCGCTCCCACAACTGCAGCCCCAACAACTGCGGACCCAACAACTGCTGCTCCCACAACTCCAGCCCCAACAACTGCCGCTCCCACAACTGCAGCCCCAACAACTGCCGCTCCCACCACTGCCGCTCCCACAACTGCAGCTCCCACCACTGCAGCCCCAACAACTGCAGCCCCAACAACTGCAGCTCCCACAACTGCAGCCCCAACAACTGCAGCTCCCACAACTGCCGCTCCCACCACTGCCACTCCCACAACTGCAGCTCCAACAACTGCAACTCCCACAACTGCAGCCCCAACAACTGCAGCCCCCACAACTGCCGCTCCCACCACTGCCGCTCCCACAACTGCAGCTCCAACAACTGCAGCCCCCACAACTGCAGCCCCCACAACTGCAGCTCCCACCACTGCCGCTCCCACAACTGCGGCTCCCACAACTGCAGCTCCAACAACTGCAGCCCCCACAACTGCAGCCCCCACAACTGCCGCTCCCACCACTGCCGCTCCCACAACTGCGGCTCCCACAACTGCAGCCCCCACAACTGCCGCTCCCACCACTGCTGCTCCCACAACTTTAGCTCCAACAACTGCCGCTCCCACCACTGCCGCTCCCACAACTGCAGCTCCCACAACTGCAGCCCCAACAACTGCGGCCCCAACAACTGCGGCTCCCACAACTGCAGCCCCAACAACTGAAGCCCCAACAACTGCAGCTCCCACAACTGCAGCCCCAACAACTGCCGCTCCCACAACTGCAGCCCCAACAACTGCGGACCCAACAACTGCTGCTCCCACAACTGCGGCTCCCACAACTGCAGCCCCAACAACTGCTGCTCCCACAACTGCAGCCCCAACAACTGCAGCCCCAACAACTGCAGCTCCCACAACTGCAGCCCCAACAACTGCAGCTCCCACAACTGCAGCCCCCACAACTGCCGCTCCCACCACTGCCGCTCCCACAACTGCAGCTCCAACAACTGCAGCCCCCACAACTGCAGCCCCCACAACTGCCGCTCCCACCACTGCCGCTCCCACAACTGCGGCTCCCACAACTGCAGCTCCAACAACTGCAGCCCCCACAACTGCAGCCCCCACAACTGCCGCTCCCACCACTGCCGCTCCCACAACTGCGGCTCCCACAACTGCGTCCCCAACAACTGCGGACCCAACAACTGCTGCTCCCACAACTGCGGCTCCCACAACTGCAGCCCCAACAACTGCCGCTCCCACCACTGCCGCTCCCACAACTGCAGCTCCCACCACTGCAGCCCCAACAACTGCAGCCCCAACAACTGCAGCTCCCACAACTGCAGCCCCAACAACTGCAGCCCCCACAACTGCCGCTCCCACCACTGCCGCTCCCACAACTGCAGCTCCAACAACTGCAGCCCCCACAACTGCAGCCCCCACAACTGCCGCTCCCACCACTGCCGCTCCCACAACTGCGGCTCCCACAACTGCAGCTCCAACAACTGCAGCCCCCACAACTGCAGCCCCCACAACTGCCGCTCCCACCACTGCCGCTCCCACAACTGCGGCTCCCACAACTGCAGCCCCAACAACTGCAACCCCAACAACTGCAACTCCCACAACTGCAGCCCCAACAACTGCAGCTCCCACAACTGCAGCCCCAACAACTGCCGTTCCCACCACTGCCGCTCCCACAACTGCAACCCCTACAACTGCGGCCCCAACAACAGCAAGCACGACAACAACATCACCAACAACAACAACAGCTCCACCTCCAACTTTTGGTGTCACAATGGGCTTTAGCGAACCTTTTACACCTGCCCTCGCTATCAGCAGCAGCAGTGAATTCATAGCACTTGCAAGAGTAATTGAAGTTCCGGTTAGTGCATTTTCAAATCGTACCTTTGTCATTGACTGTGTCAGTGTTGTGAATGAAGGATTGGACAGAATAATTCAGTTAAAAGACAAATCTGTTAAAATGAAAATAAATTTCAGTATTTTTATTTTTTTTTTATTTCATTGACTATCTGTGTAATTTAATGTTAAGAAAATTGTCATTGACAGCTTCTCAAGATCTTTAAATGTTGCTTTCTTTTTGCAGTGTAATCAGATATACAGACCTAATCCAGGTTTTTCCAGATGCAGAGTGACTGATTTCAGGTAAAAACATTTTCTTGAGTGTTTCTCTCATTTTACATTACATGCAGGATTTGGGTCTTCTAATGTTGATAGTGTCATGTGTAAATCACACGACTCCATGCAGCAGAATAATTTCATGTCATCATTTAACATTTGTTTTTATGATACAGTCCCTTAACTACATCAATCACGAGAACAACTGGAACTGTAGCAGCAATAGCGATTGAGTTCAATCCGGGTGCAGCAATCCCATCGGCTATTAACATTACTCAAACCTTAGTAGACGCTGTGAATACTACCAACAGTATCTTCAACGTGACCATAGATCCTAACTCAGTCACAGTAAGAGGTAAGTAAACACTACACAATATTATACTCTAATCAGTATCTAAACAACGTTTTGTGCTGCTCATGCTGTGTTTTTAAATAAGTCAGCAACAAATTGATGTTGCTATACAAGAAATAAAGACAAGATTCATAAAGACAGCTTTAACAGTTTTCAGTGTTGTGCAGTTCAATCCATCCGTTAAACAGTGCTGCGTGGGGCAGGATGAGCTATTTTCTAAGCTAACTTGTACTGAATCAGAAATCTTGTTATTTTATTATTTGTTCTTAACTGTAAAAAAAAATATAATTATATTAGCCAATTCAGAAGTAGATAAGATGCTAAAAGGTCTGCAAAGCCAAGTTTTTGTTAGCCTTTTATGATGATTCTTAAAGGTGTGTGAAACTGGCACCAATGTCAGTTTGACATCAAACAAGAAATCCTTTTGGATTGGGCACCATTACGTATTTACATATTCTTTAAATTTATGTTTTTACAACAGCTCCACCTACAACTACAGCACCTCCAACAACCGTAACCACAACTGCCTCAACTACGTCTGCAGCACCTACAACAACCGTAACCACGACTGCTTCAACTACAACTGCAGCACCTACAACAACCGTAACTACGACTGCTTCAACTACAACTGCAGCACCTACAACAACCGTAACCACGACTGCTTCAACTACAACTGCAGCACCTACAACAGCTGTGCCTGTGACTTTCAGATCTGTTCAAGACACATTTACAAATGACTTGCTGGATCCATCATCTACAGCTTTTAGAAATCGAGCTTCAATGATAAAGACACAGGTAAATTTCACCCTTAGAATAAAATCTGCTGGTACACCTACTGAATTATTTCATGAGAGAGCTCAAGCACCCACTCAAAGAATTTAACACTTACTAGACAGTCTACATACTACTGTACATATAAAAGGTCACTTATTCAAATTTCCAGTAGGAATTAATGACAGAGATACCAAGGTGAATATATCAAGACAAATATAACTACACCTCCAGCTCACTGTACTCGTATACACACAGTTCAGTGTTCCAAGGCAAAAGTAAAAGTAAAAAGTTTTTTAAAAACATTTTTTTTTCCTGTTTCTCTAGCTTGAACCTCCTTTAAGCAGGGCCTTCTCGTCCTTCCGCGCATTGAACGTGGGGTCATTCAGGTAATTTGTTGAGATTCACTGTGTTATCCTACAACTTAAGAATAGTGGCCTGAATCTGATATTTGAAACAATAATTTTTGTTTCTCCTTCTGCAGTAATGGATCAATCATCACCAACGCTTTACTTAGCTTTGTAAGCACATCTGTTCCTGATAACACTCAGATTGCGAACACTTTGATCCAGGCAGCTTCAAACATCACCGGCTTTGACATTGAAATCACCTCCATCAGCGTGAATGGCATATGTAAGCAATACTGAGTACTACTTGATCAAAAATGTCAAAGGTTACACAACTGCTTGTTGAACTAATGTTTTGTTTCCTTTTTCTCCTCATTTACAGCTTCAAGTGGAGTAAGCCACAAGATCAGCCTCGTCACCGCATCCTGCCTGGTACTGTTGTCATGGCTACTGTCAAGCCAGCAATAGCATCAGTGCTGATTACCATTTGAATTGCCATTGAGACTGCGATCACTGGTAATAAAATGATTTTGTTGTCAGTAAAAATACAAGATTCTTATAGTAAATGTCTTGTACATCTTCGTTTCACAGCTTCACAGCTTACTATTAAATATAATTTTGCATTGAATGGACACATTAATTACAGTGGATTAGGTATGTCTGCCGAACTGAACACATTTCTGTGAGGGAATGTCCTGGATCCTGGGCCAGACCGAATGACACAGCCAACTGGTCCATTGAATCATTACTAGAATAATAAACCAAACAATATAACATTAAGCCCTGGGATGTCAGAAAATAATGTGTTCTAGCAACATTTAACTTAGTGACAGTTACTAATCCTGTCTTGTTTAGTCACGTCAAACAAGTAATCAAGTATAAGTAAAAAGTAAAACTTGTTACTTATACACTGAAGAGTAAAACCGTAAAATCACCTAGTAAATGTGAGATTTCACAGTGGACTTTTTGGGAAGTTAGTCGTCTTCAAAATAAAAGTAGATCTTTGTAAATTGCACAAGGAAGGATTAATCAAAATGCTGGGTTGTGTCTATGTTTTACTTTGAAATTAAATTGATCTCAATATTTTTTAGTCTCCATATGCATGTAAAATTCATGTTTAGGTTTCACTTGATACCACAGCATGGCATAACATGGCATAGCAATATCCCAGAGCATATTGTAAAGGGAACAAGTGTCTTAATGAAGGATCACATGTAGCTCATAGTGGGCTGCACACCCCAACCGTGTACCAATGCATAGATTTTTATCATCATGATATACATGGTATATATGTCAGAGCTGTTCATTTTTTGATTTATACAAAGTGTAAATATGTAATCATGCATAGCTGTATTCTGTGAGATTTCTTGTAGTTTGTACAATTTCTATCAGAAACTTTACAATGACCAGAATACAGAATGCACAATTTTTTGTGGTAAATACAAAGTGTATCAGGGCATATTTAAGGTGAATTCATGTTAATGTTTAATTAAAGCACCACTGTTAATCAAAATCTACTGTGCCGTCCTATCATTAAATATCACAATAGCGTCTTCCAGTCAGCCGGTCTCAGCCTTTGTTGTGTTAGTGAATCAGGTATGTTCAAAAAGAGAGAACTGGGAGTGGTGTGTTTACTTTCCAACAACATTCTTTTATCTATTCAAACATGCCAGGCAGCCTGAGAGATACATTCTTCTTAAATCACCTCAAACTCAAAGTATCCACCAGCGTCAAAACCATCATCATAGCTGTCAACTAATTTTTCGTAATGGCTCTCACTAAAAAAAGAAGCATTTTAATAGACTTAAGGATACTGCAGCAAGAATAATGTTTACCATAAACCTTCTTAGGAACTTGCCATTTAACCATTATTTGCAAAGCTCTTCTTTTTTAGGTTGACAAAGAAACCCCTCCTGTTATCTTTAAGGCAAGCCTAAATATGTAATAATGTGATCTGGTGGTAATGGAATCCTAGATAGTCTGCAAACTGAGAGAACTGATCACCGTTGAATGGGGGACCATTATCAGTTTTCACAACTCAGGGGATCCCAAACATGGAGAAAACTTTGTCCATAACTGGAATGACTGTGTTCGCTGAAGTTGACTTTACACTCTCAACAACTGGGTAACGTTTATAATCATCCACAATGACAAACAGATACTCTCCAGTTGGAAGTGGTCCATAAAAGTCCGCACTGACACTATGTCAGGGAGCTTCTGATAGAACTGACATTTTCAGTGGTTCGGTTTGTGCAACCGGTGTGTTTGCCTGACATGCGAGATCTTTGTGAGCGTCATGGCTTTGGGTGTTGCATGACTAGCAATGAAGTTCACATACTTCTCTGATACTTTTGCTGCACGTGTGCTGTCACTTGTCTGAGCAGGGATGGGGTGACGAGACATGTAGTCAGCCGGATTCTCAGCTCCCTTTCTGTATTCCACTTTGAAGTCATATGGCTGAAGCCTCAGTCCCCATCTCTCAATCCTGGCAGGTGGTTTTGACCTGGAATTGTACCATACCATTTCCAGTGCTTTGTGATCGGTCACTAGAGTTAAGGATGATCATAGATGTAGAGGTGGAAATGCTCACAGCCCCACACAATTGCCAACGCTTCCTTTTCTGTCTGTGAGTACCTCCCCTCCACATCCCTGAGACCGACTAGCGTATGCTAATATGTGTTTCACCCCTTTTTAATTTTTTTGGCAGAGGATCGCACCTAGTCCAACCGGGTTAGCAACCATGATCAGTTCAGGCTCTCTGCCTGGGTAGAAGTATGACATTGTTGTGTCACTGGTCAGACTATCTTTCAGTGTCTGTAATGCAGTTTGCTGTTCTGGTCCCCATTCCCAGCCTGTGTCTTGTCTGGTGAGCTTGCGCAGTGGTTCTGAGATGGAGGAGAAGTCTTTGATAAATCTGGAGCAGTAGTTGGCCATGCCCAGCAGACTCTTGATTTCACCAGGATTTTGCGGAAGGGGTAGATTTTGGTCTTGGTGGGTCTTAGTTGTGGACATGGTGTCAGTTTCTCAAAACTTGCTTCCGCAGCGAGAAACGTTGTCGTCTCTGACCGGGTGCCGGTGTCTTCCTGCGGGCGCAGTTGGGAGACGATAACGTTTCTCTTCCTGCTTCAGCCGCGGAGGCTGGAGCAGGAAAAGCCAACTGTTTTGAGCGATGCTTGTTCATGTCTATTTAGAGCGAGCAAGCACGAACCTGACGCTGACTTTCGTTGACTTAACGGCCACAGGTGTTGCTGTTAACAAGCATTTCTGAAAGTTACAAATAGTCCCTTTAATGTCTCTGGATTTTTAGCGACATTGTCTTGCAAAGGGATTCAGTTTACAACAGGCTCTGCATTGTTTATTTTTAGCAGGACACTCACCATCATGAGGGTATTTACCTCCACAGTTCCTGCAGCGGTTGTCTGGACGTCGTTTTTCTGATCATCTGCTGTTATTTGGGTTTTTCTCCATATCTTTTGATCCAGCATGTTGACTGTAGCAGCTGTGCCCTTTATTATGCCAGACGCTTGCATTTCAGACAGTTCAAGTGTACGTCCATGGTCGAGAAGCTCATTTTAGGTTAGCTCGGGTTCCCTCAGTGCTTTTCTGCACAGCCTGAATGATGCACAGCTTTGTATTATTTGTGTTTTAATCTCTGCTCCAGTATCTGCAAACTCACAGTTCTTGGCTAACATCCTTAGCCTGGTGTGATAACTTTCCAAATTTTCTCCTGGTTCCTGCAAGGCCTTCCTGAAGATGTACACTTGACACTGCGCATTTTTCTTGGGAGAAAAGTATCCAGATAGCTTCTGCTTAGTGTCTGCAAATTTGTCATCAGCTGCTGCTAATGTGTCGTAAATATCATGCAAGCGTTCTCCTGCTAAGTGCAACAATAGTGCTTTAAGCCTAGTATCTCCGCTGATATTCATTGCAGTGGTGTAATTTTCAAACCTTTGCAGCCATTTATTCCAGGGAGGTCCGACAGAGCCAGGGTTAGTTTCGGTGTCGAAAAGTGGGAGAGAAGCCACGTTTACTGCCGCGATGCGCCGATAGCCACGTTTGATAATGTTAGCTTAGCCCACTTAGCTTGTTCCTGCTTGTCCGCTTGTCAGTGTTTCTCCCTCTTTTCTCCTCGGGAAAACAGCGGTGACCGTGTTGCCTTTTCGTGTGTCTTTCCTTTACTCCTCGTCGCCATTGTAATGTTTCTGTAGTGTGGTTATGCACCAGGCCGACAACGACGTACTGAACAGAGGCATTGCTTTATTGACCGCTCTCCGCAGGCACCGTACACTCCATCTCACTAACTCGTTGTATATATGCACACCCAACAGGTGGCGTAGTTTGACTGCGAAACACTCACTGATACTCTGAACATCACAGGGATCACATGCCGTCGCTAAGAAACAGAGGGCGATTATGGTCCAGGCCTGATGGGCAAAAGCATTCTAGTCACACAAGAAGCGGGCGGTCATGGAGAGCTGTCATGCTCCACAGATCGATAAAAATGAACTGATCAACAACAGGGTGATCGACCCGCACAATACGGAAATATTTATTTAGATTTAGCGACTATGCCTTAAAATTTAAAAGTGATGCAAGACTTTGTT
This sequence comes from Sebastes schlegelii, assembly GCA_014673565.1. Classification (NCBI taxonomy): domain Eukaryota; kingdom Metazoa; phylum Chordata; class Actinopteri; order Perciformes; family Sebastidae; genus Sebastes; species Sebastes schlegelii. The sequence continues at coordinate 8,957,209 of CM025844.1, forward strand.
ACGGCTCTTAATTGCTGTAAAGTTACGCAGTTACGGCGGGGAAAAGTTCACTCCGGTAGGCTATGCCATAACGTTAAATTTTGAAGGGAAGACGTCTGGTAGTTTACCGGGGCAGCCGCTCCTCCTCTCCCGCGGGCACAACAACAAGCAGCCGTGGAAGCTAACATTAGCTAACCTTCCTTTGAATTTGAATCGGACATATCAGCAATACTCCATTGACTTTTGGCGTTACGTTTCCAACCTGACGGCTAACCGCTAACGTTAGTTAGCAACCAGCAACACGCTATTAAATAGAGAGCCGTCAGGGGTCTAATGTTAATGTTCACCTGCCCGACATACAAAGAGTTGCTGTGTGAGTGGTTGTACTAATAACAAGACTAAAATCCAAGTCCCCAGTTTTATATACTAACGTTATACCTGTTGAGGAATCGCTAACGAAAAAATCAAGAGGGACTCACGCCTTGACTTGAACTCCAACCAGAGTGTCAACCAAACAGACCCTGGTCCCCCAAGTCAAATCACACTTATGTCTGATCTAACATTACCCATTCTATAACATGAGATAATAATAAACAAATCTCAGAATAATACATCATGTGATAATGGTATCTGGTGGTCGGACTCTGCAGGGGTCTAGTATAGTCAACAAGAATGTACAAACAATGCGAAATCTACGTTGATTACAACGGCTGTATAAGCGGTTTTGCCCCCTGAATGTGCACGCACCCAGCAATGTTTGTATACAAGAAACCCGTCTATTGGTGCCTTCAAATGGGGTCGTGTCTGCCGTGTTCACGAGAAGAGTCCATTTGAACGACCTTGTAAGTGTAAAGTTTCTGAAAGCTCCAAGTTCACGAATTGTGACGTGTTTGTTGACGTTGTCAGAAATGGCAAAGGCCATGGAAGTTAATTTTTTGGTGCATAATAAGTGAGTATATTGTAATTTTAGTTGTATATTGTTTTTCTTTGCAATTTTATAATATGTCTGAGCAAAATATTGATATTCCCAAATGTCTTTTACTCAACACGTCCATTTTCACTTGCAGCGGTAATGCAGAAACTGAAACCTCTCTTCTCTGTTTACTCAAATGAATTTGAAATGTACATCAGAACTCTTGAATCTCCTATTTTATTTGCTAAATATAAATTGAATTAATTGTAGTGGGCATTTTGATTTTGTTTCTTTTATATTTTCATATTTTTCTAGGTTTGTTTGTATTCACAAAAATTTGTAAAGTAAAGTGGAAAAACAAAAACCACCAGTGACTTCAACATTATGTTTCCTGAAAATATCAGAGCTGAATATCCGGATTTTGTCACATTAGACAGTCAGATGTCAGAAGGTAAGAAAAAAAACACAGTAATATAATACAAAACATGTTCCACAATTGGCCACAGTATCATTTAAAAAAAACATTTTTGGGTACATCTTATTATGAGATTGTACTCCCAACACAATATACCTAATGCATCAGGGATAGTGTGTCTTGAGTACAAGTTATGTGAATGTAATAAGTAATGTATGTATGCGTTATGTTCCAAATTTGCTGCATCAGTGCAGTGGTTATATTTAGGCCTATAAGTCATATGATTACTGCCTTATGTCTGAGTTATGAAAACCAACATAACCTTCACTAACAGTGACCTTTGTGTAATGGAGGATCAAATGCACATTGTATAAAAGTTTTGAGCTGCATTATTGTCTTTTGAGTTATTTTGTTTGTTTTTGTTCCTGTTGAGCAGAATTTGAATTGTGCCGTTTTGGAAGTACGAGACAAAACTAATCTGCCATGAATGAATGCATAAGTCACAGGTTCATCAACAATGTTTGATTGACAGGTGACCTAAGGAGGTGCAATGCAAAAACAACACAGGGATAGACTACGCAGCTAAAGACGTCACTGAAACTACAAGCTAAGCATCTTGATGATAAACTGTAAAATAGAACAGAAGGGTAGATGGACACTGCATATCAATTATGCTGCTGGACAATGTAAGCTCACTTTGAAAGAAAAAAGTAAAACTTAACATAAGCATATTATTTAAGTTGTTTAAGACGCTTGATAAAAAACATAAACCAGACAAACCTGATCTTTAAAAAATTTTTGGGTAGGAGCACTTCCTGGACTCAACTAGAGTTTATTTGAGGTGCTCTCTGGATAAAGATACACGTAGACACAAAAATCACAAGAAAGAAAATACATCACTCAACCCACTTGTGAAACATGTTCAAGAAACAACAGTATAAAAGGATATCTGCAGGTCTCGAAAAGTCTTAAAGAGCTTTGAATTCATTGAAAAAGACTTGAATTTCATTTACCAAATTTAGAAATATTTCCTCTTGCTTGTCGTAGGTAACGATTTCAGTCATAAAAAATGTAGTATCCGATTGTTTGCTGTCAGAGATCACACACTTAAATCCTTTCTTGTGGAGTTTCAGTCAAAACCAGACTTGGACCAAACAAGTGTTTATTGAAGCAAAAGCTTCAATAAACTTGAAAACAATATATCATTTTATATTGGTTAATCAAGCCATCTATTTTACGCCGCTTATCCAAGACCCAGGTTGCGTTCATTTATTTAATTGTCATTACAAATTATTGTTGAATACTACTGGAAAGTACTGAAAAACTGTGATAATAAATAAATTTAGGCTGTATCCTCCCTACTGGTTTTCCATCATACTTTCATACTTTGGCTAGTATAATCATGAAACTGCTATTAAAGTTCATTGTGTGGTATTAAAAAGGTTTTAAAGGGTGCTTGTACACATACATTTGGGCATCTGGAGTTCCTACCAACCCACAAAGTATGAACTAAGACAACCCAGTCAGTTGTTTTGTGGGCTGCCTAGATCAGAAAGCATGTGATTCAACAAGCCATTCAGATTTGGCTCGTCTTCCTTTGTTACATGCAGGCTCATTAGAATATGCCGCTCCCATCTGAGTATCTCTTCCCACGGCAAGCTGTGGGGGGAGGTGGGGTGGCACTAAAACGGAGCGTTTGACAGAGGGTGGATAGAGTAATACACCTGTAAATAAGCCCGTATAAGCAGCTGCAGTGCTTATACAGCAACAAAATGCTGCCGTTGTTGTTTAATGTGTCCATCTAAATTTTATTGTACTTTAACTGTATTGTATTGTATATCTCTATACATATTTCCTCCAATAACTTCAAATACCAAAAACAATATTTGTTCAATATGTATGAATGTGCTGTTCTTTTTTTTAGTTTCTTGCATTTCTTCCCACACCATTACCACTTCACTAGAAATCTATATTGATTTGTTTGTTCTAATTTTACTGTTACACTGGAGGAACAGCAACCGGTTTCACAGGAAAAAAGAAGGGATTATGCCATGATACTGAGCCAAGAAACTGACAAATTGACAGCGGACAGCCTGCATCCTATAATTTGGTTTTGTTAATTGCTAAGGTGTAACAACATATCTGAAAAATGTATCATCTATGGATCACGTCATCAGCATTTATTCAACTCCAATATAAAGGCCTTAATAGATGTGGACTGTCACATCAGGTGAAAGGTTTGCAATATCACAGATGTGATTGTGAACGGGACTGAATTAAAAGAAACTGAAATACTTTAAAACATTAAAAGCAGATAGAAAGAGGGAATTTATAACTTTTCATCTTATATCTTTTCATTTTGGGTAAGTACATTTTTAATTTGATATGCTTTTGTACATGTAAACATGGTGCTGTGTGAGAGAGAAAGACAGAGAGCATGCATGTGTCTGTGAACTTTTTTTGAGTTGATTTATTCATTGTATCAATACATCTTATTATTATGTTATTTCTTACTTTTAGGAAAAGTTCATGCATTTCCATTTCATTACAAATGATATGTCATTATAATATATTTAAAGTGACAATAAGCGATTGTCACATGAGGTCATTAACATTTTTTATTGTGTTGTGAAATGCTGTTGTTCTCTTTAACTGATATTATATTTATTCCACAATTAAAAGTGCTATATAACTTTTTTCCCCATCTCCACTCACATGGCACATGTACCCTTTCTTTACGCAGTGTTGTAAAAATGCACTGTTTTAGATACAAGCACACTAACATCCTATTATCAAATTCAGTTAAAAAAATTAATAGGAAAAAATAAAATAAAATGTGATGCATGTGGTTGATGGTTGTGAGCAGTTTTTGTATTTTTTCAGAACGCCAGAGAAATCAAAATGTTGTACAATATATTGAAACATAGATGACTTTTACAGAAGTGAAAGTTGCATTTTATCACACTTGTTTTAAAGTATAAAAGTTATGTGGTTCAGGACATGGATTACTATGAGGTGTACACATACTGTATTATATATAAAATCGTCTCCCTTTGGATGTTTTGTATCCTTTGAGATATAAAGACTAAACGTACTGCTATAGTTAATACTGTAATTTGCAGATTGGATACTGTGTGCTACTTAAAAAGTAGTAATTCTAGTCATTAGTAACTGCAGTGCAAAAGGTTTTGACATGCTGTTTCTGTGAGTAAGTGTCTGTATTGTTTGAATTTCTAGAATCAAAGGAAAACCAGGATGGGTGTCGGACGGATCATATCAATTTTCCTGATTATAATAGGTAAGCTGAGTGATGTTAAACCAATTGGCTTTGAAGGTTCTTGATAGAAATTAATCTAAAAGGTGGAAGGTAAAACACTACTTGAAGTTGGAATTCTTTTCTGCACCTCAGCCTATATTTCTTATGAACACACATCAGAGTCAAGTATCATCTTTAGATAACGATTGGTTAATGAAGGCAAAAAGTAACCTGTGTTTTGTTAATCCTTTCTTTTGTTACTTTTTAGCTACAGCAACATTTGCTGCTGCACAGACAACAGCAACAACTGCAGCCCCAACAACTGCCGCTCTCACAACTACAGCCCCAACAACTGCAGCCCCAACAACTGCCGCTCCCACAACTGCAGCTCCAACAACTGCCGCTCCCACAACTGCAGCCCCACAACAACAACAACACAACACAACCAACAACAACTACAGCACCACAAGCAACGACAACAACACCATTACCACCACCAACAACAACAACAACAACAACACCAACAACAACAACAACAACAACAACAACACCAACAACAACAACAACAATACCAACAACACCAACACCAGCAACAACAACACCACTAACCCCAACAACAACAACACCAACAACAACAGCAAATAACAACACCAACAGCAACAACACCAGCAACAACAACAACACCAGTACCAATAACAACAACACCAACAACAACAGCAAAACACACCACCAACAACAACACCATGTCACCAGACAACAGACACCAACAACAGCACAAGCACACACCACCACCACACCAACACCAACAACAACAATACCAACAACACCAACACCAGCACAACAACAACCACTACCAACAACAACACAACACCAACAACAACAGCAATAACAACACCAACAGCAACAACACCAGCAAACAACAACACCAGTACCAATAACAACAACACAACAACAACAGCAACAACAACACCACCACAACAACAACACACCAATGTCACCAACAACACACCAACAACAGCAACAACAACAACAACACCACCACCAACACCAACACCAACAACACACCAACAACAACAACACTACCACCACCAACAACAAAACAACAACACACAACAACAACAATACCACACAGCAACAACCAGTCACAACAACACCACTACCAACAACACCAACACCACAACAACAGCACTAACAACAACACCAGCAACAACAACACCAACACACAACAACAACAACAATAACACCAACAACAACAGCAACAACAACAACACACAACAACACAAAACAACACCATCATCAACAACAACAACAACAACAGCATAACAACACCAACAACACAACAGCAACAACACACCACCAACACCACCAACAACAACACCAACAACAACAACAGCAACAACACACCAAACCACACAACAACAACAACAACAACAACACTATCAATAACAACAACCACAACAACACCAATAACAACAACAACACCAACAACAACAACACCACCAACAACAACAACAACAACACCAACAACACCATCATCAACAACACCACCAACACCAACAACAACACCAACAACAACAACAACAGCAACAACAACACCACCAACACCAACAACAACACCATCATCAACAACAACATTAACAGCAACACCAATAACAATGTCAACAACAACAACAACAACACCAACAACACCAACACCAGCAACAACAACACCACTACCAACACAACAACACCAACAACAACAGCAATAACAACACCAACAGCAACAACACCAGCAACAACAACACCAGTACCAATAACAACACCAACAACAACAGCAACAACAACACCACCAACAACAACACCAATGTCACCAACAACAACAGCAACAACAACAACACCACCACCAACACCAACACCAACAACACCACCACCACCAACAACAACACAACAACACTACCACCACAACAACAACAACAACACAACACCAACAATAACAACAATACCAACAACACCAACACCAGCTACACAACACCACCACCAGCTACACAACACCAACAACAGCAATAACAAACCAACAGCAACAACACCAGCAACAACAACACCACCAACCCAACAACAACAGCAATAACACCAACAACAACACAACAACAACAACAACAACAACACAACAACACCAACACCAACAACAACAACAACACAACAACAACAACACCAACAACAACAACACCAACAACAACACCACCAACACCAGCACAACAACACCAACAACAACAACAGCAACAACACCACCAACAACAACAACAACAACACTATCAATAACAACCAACAACACCAATAACAACAACACCAATAACACAACAACAACAACAACAACAACACCCACCACAACAACAACACAACAACACCATCATCAACACACCACACCAACACCAACACCACAACAACAACAACACCCACCAACACCAACAACAACACCATCATCAACAACAACATTAACAGCAACACCAATAACAATGTCAACAACAGCAACAACAACAACATCAACCACAATAACAGCAAGCACGCCCACAACAACACTATCATCAACAACACAAACAACACCATCATCAACAACACAAACAACATCACCACCAACAACAGCTCCACCTCAAACTTTTGGTGTCACATTGCGCTTGAGCGAACCTTTTACACCTGCCCTTGCTAACATCAGCAGCAGTGAATCCAGAATACTTGCAGGACGAATTGAGGGTCCGGTGAGTGCATTTTCAAATTGTACCTTCCTCTTTGACTGTGTCAGTGTTGTGAATGAAGGTGTTGGACAGAATTATTCTGTTAAAAGACAAATCTGTTAAGATGAAAATTAATTTCAGCATTTTTTTCAAATATCATTGCATTTCTGTGTAATTTCATTTAAAGAAAATTGTCGTTGACAGCTTTTCAAGGTCTTTCAATGTTGCTTTCTTTTTTCAGTGTAATCAGATATACAGACCTAATCCAGGTTTTAACAGATGCAGAGTGACTCGTTTCAGGTAAAAACATTTTCTTGAATGTTTGTGTTTGTTGATAGTGTCATGTGTAAACCACACGACTCCATGCAGCAGAATAATTTCATGTCATCATTTAACATTTGTTTTTATGATACAGTCCCTCAACTACATCAATCACAAGAGCAGTTGGAACTGTAGCAGCAATGGCGATTGAGTTCAATCCGGGTGCAGCAATCCCATCGGTTAATAACATTACTCAAACCTTAGTAGACGCTGTGAATACTACCAACAGTATCTTCAACGTGACCATAGATCCCAACTCAGTCACAGTAAGCGGTAAGTAAATACAACACAATATTAAACTCTAATCAGTATCTAAAACATTTGAAATAACGTTTCGTGCTGCTCATGCTGTGTTTTTAAATAAGTCAGCAACAAATTGATGTTGCTATACAAGAAATAAAGACAAGATTCATAAAGACAGCTTTAACAGTTTTCAGTGTTGTGCAGTTCAATCCATCCGTTAAACAGTACTGTGTGGGGCAGGATGAGCTATTTTCTAAGCTAACTTGTATTAAATCAGAAATCTTGTTATGTAAAGAATTTGTTATTAATTGTAAAAGAAAAATAATTATATTAGCCAATTCAGAAGTAGATAAGATGCTAAAAAGGCTGCAAAGCCAAGTTTTTCTTAGCCTTTTATGATGGTTCTTAAAGGTGTGTGTAACTGGCACCAATGTCAGTTTGACATCAAACAAGAAATCCTTTTGGATTGGGCACCATTGCGTATTTACATATTCTTTAAATTTATGTTTTTACAACAGCTCCACCTACAACTACAGCACCTCCAACAACCGTAACCACAACTGCCTCAACTACGTCTGCAGCACCTACAACAACCGTAACCACGACTGCTTCAACTACAACTGCAGCACCTACAACAACCGTAACTACGACTGCTTCAACTACAACTGCAGCACCTACAACAACCGTAACCACGACTGCTTCAACTACAACTGCAGCACCTATAACAGCTGTGCCTGTGACTTTCAGATCTGTTCAAGACACATTTACTAATGACTTGCTGGATCCATCATCTACAGCTTTTAGAAATCGAGCATCAATGATAGAGACACAGGTAAATTTCACCCTTAGAATAAAATCTGATGGTACACCTACTGAATTATTTCATGAGAGAGCTCAAGCACCCACTCAAAGAATTTAACACTTACTAGGCAGTCTACATACTACTGTACATGTATAAGGTCACTTATTCAAATTGAATCAAGATGAATATATCAAGACAAATATAACTACACCTCCAGCTCACTGTACTCGTATACACACAGTTCAGTGTTCCAAGGCAAAAGTAAAAGTAAAAAGTGTTAAAAAAAAAATGTTTTCCTGTTTCTCTAGCTTGATCCTTTTTTCAGACGGGAATTCTCATCCTTCTCCGCCTTGAACGTGGTGGCATTCAGGTAATTTGTTGAGATTCACTGTGTTATCCTACAACTTAAGAATAGTGGCCTGAATCTGATATTTGAAATAATAATTTTTGTTTCTCCTTCTGCAGGAATGGATCAATCATTTCCACCGCTTTAGTTAGATTTGTGAGCACATCTGTTCCTAATAACACTCAGATTGCAAACACTTTGATCCAGGCAGCTTCAAACATCAGCGGCTTTGACATTGAAATCACCTCCATCAACGTGAATGGCATATGTAAGCAATACTGAGTGCTACTTGATCAAAAATGTCAAAGGTTACACAACTGCTTGTTGAACTAATGTTTTGTTTCCTTTTTCTCCTCATTTGCAGCTTCAAGTGGAGTAAGCCACAAGACCAGTCTCGTCACCGCATCCTGCCTGGTACTGTTGTCATGGCTACTGTCAAGCCAGCAATAGCATCAGTACTGATTACCATTTGAATTGCGATTGAGACTGCGATCACTGGTAATAAAATGATTTTGTTGTCAGTAAAAATACAAGATTCTTATAGTAAATGTCTTGTACATCTTTGTTTCACAGCTTCACAGCTTACTATTAAATATAACTTTGCATTGAATGGACACATTAATTACAGTGGATTAGGTATTTCTGTCGAACTGAACACATTTCTGTGAGGGAATGTCCAGGATCCTGGGCCAGACCGAATGACACAGCCAACTGGTCCATTGAATCATTACTAGAATAATAAACCAAACAATATAACATTAAGCCCTGGGATGTCAGAAAATAATGTGTTCTAGCAACATTTAACTTAGTGACAGTTACTAATCCTGTCTTGTTTAGTCACGCCAAACAAGTAATCAAGTATAAGTAACAAGTAAAACCAGCCACACTGAAGAGTAAAACCATAAAATCGCCTAGTAAATGCGAGATTTCACAGTGGACTTTTTGGGAAGTTAGTCTTCTTCAAAATAAAAGTAGATCTTTGTAAATTGCACAAGGAAGGATTAATCAAAATGCTGGGTTGTGTCTATGTTTTACTTTGAAATTAAATTGATCTCAATATTTTTTAGTCTCCATATGCATGTAAAATTCATGTTTAGGTTTCACTTGATACCACAGCATGGCGTAACATGGCATAGCAATATCCCAGAGCATATTGTAAAGGGAACAAGTGTCTTAATGAAGGATCACATGTAGCTCATAGTGGACTGCACACCCCAACCGTGTACCAATGCATAGATTTTTATCATCATGATATACATGGTATATATGTCAGAGCTGTTCATTTTTTTTATTTATACAAAGTGTAAGTATGTAATCATGCATAGCTGTATTCTGTGAGATTTCTTGTAGTTTGTACAATTTCTATCAGAAACTTTACAATGATCAGAATACACAATCTTTGAAGAATTGAAATTGTCTCTCATGTTATGTTTTGCAATTTTGTGTGGTAAATACAAAGTGTATCAGGGCATGTTTAAGGTGAATTCATGTTAATGTTTAATTAAAGCACCACTGTTAATCAAAATCTACTGTGCCGTCCTATCATTAAATATCACAATAGCGTCTTCCAGTCAGCTGGTCTCAGCCTTTGATGTGTTAGTGAATCAGGTATGTTCAAAAAGAGAGAACTGGGAGTGGTGTGTTTACATTGCCTATGAGATTCTTTTATCTATTCAAACATGCCAGGCAGCCTGAGAGATACATTCTTCTTCAATCACCTCAAACTCAAAGTATACACCAACGTCAAAACCAGCATCTGCCACTGTCAACTAATTTTTCGTAATGGCTCTCACAAAAAAAGAAGCATTTTAATAGACTTAAGGATACTAAAGTAAGAATAATGTTTACCATAAACCTTCTTAGAAACTTGCCATTTACTCATTATTTGCTCTTCTTTTTAAGTTGACAAAGAAACCCCTCCTGTTATCTTAGAGGCAAGCCTAAATAGACTTTATAGGAGCAGAAACTGATGCAGTGGTCAATAAAGAAGATATAACGGTGCAGATTACTTTCACAACATGACCAAAAGAATTAAATTGTGAATTTCGGACACAAATACTAGTATATAAGTTAGCAAGACACACATTTTTTGTCTTTATAACAGAACGCATCTCTAATCACATCTCTAATCTTTCTACAAAACAAAAGATAAGGAGTTTTAGCAATTTGGGGAAATTCTGCAGTCAAAAATCATCATCATTGGGGCATTTTAATCGGCTGATCCCAGTATTTTTAGATTCAATATATTTTATTCAACTTAGGCCAACAAAATAAACAATTAAAGGATTGACTATGTCCCCACCACAACCTTGGACTTCTAAAATCCTGGCTACCACCCTGCTCCTTTAGTGTATTGAATTGAACAAGGGGGTGTTATTGCATACAAATTCAACTTTTTATTTGTTAGATGAAGAATGTGACGTTTCTTTTCAAACTTTAGTCAAGTCAAACTTTATTTATATAGTATGTTTAAAAAACAACCGTGGTTGACCAAAGTGCTGAACATGTACATAATACCAATGAATACAAAGCAAGCAACAATAAATGGAATAAAAAATTAAACATAATGTGCATGTAATAGCAGTCACGCTTTAGTCTCGCTTTCTGTAGTCTTTCACCTTCAATCTAGGATAGCTACATGTTGTTTGACTAAGGTCTGGAATGAATAATTAAATAAGTAATTAAGTCTATATTTACATTCAAATGCCATTAATTGCTATAAATAGCTTAAAACGTTACAAATATTTTTAAGTGTGTAACATCTAGCAGTGTGCCAAGCGTGTAGAAGAACTACGGTGGCTGACGTGAAAACGCAAATGTCATTTGGAGAATACATGGTGCCTGGCTACGTGAAGAGAGGACCCACTCCCTATGTAGATATAAACGCCTCTCTAAGGTAACAAAAACACTCTGACTCTTATGATGATTATACACTAAAGAAAACATACTTATTGATATTATATTCCATTTCTGCCAGTAGATGCCCCTAGACGCTACTCACTCAAGCACCTCTAGAGCTTAAACAATTAGTCAATTAATTGATTAGTTGATCAATATGATCATCTTGTCCTTTTTCATGGAAAGAGGCCAAATATGTCCTGGTTCCAGCCGAAAATTTTAAGACATTTTTCTTTACTTTGCCTCATAAGATAGTAAAGGCTATTTGGTTACTTTGTGAACTGCTCTTGGGATAAAGAAACATCTGAAGAAGTCACCATGAGCTCTGGGAGCTTGTGATGGGCATTTTTTACTACTTTTTTTGTCACGATTTTCCCGGAAGACTCCCATTTTTCATCGCCATCTCCCGATTTCCTCCCAGGGTCACACTTATCCTGTTTTTCCTCACGATTTTCACACTTTTTTTTCCCTTTTCACTGTCTCAACCTGTTTCTGGCACTGTAATTCGTGTATAAGACCTACTGTTTCCACCCGGCCGACAATGTAGCTACACCAAATGTCGGTTCCAAGTGGAATAGAACTGCTCGCGACCATTTAAAATATATATATATATATATATTCCTGTGAATTAAAAGTGGGCCTATTTAACATAAAAATGCTGTTTCAGTGTACTTAATATTTTGTTATTTTCATTCTTTAGAAGCCACCAGTCCCGCTTTGGTTTTGAAATCCTCCCTATTTTTAAGGTCTCAAGGTTGGCGAATATGACGACTTAACCACTTGAACGCCAAGCATACCATTTACACGACCTCCCGTGTTGTAAACACGAGCTCACGAGTTCCATTTGAAGGCACCATTAGAGTAACAGGTTGACAACATTATTGCCCCTCTACGGCTCTCAACATGGCGAAGGCGAGCCTGCGGTTCACAGATAACGGTGCTAACAGTGCAAAAAACAGCAAAAGCGCTGTTAGAGACAAGTGTTCACCTGAGGGGGAACCGGAGGGTGGGTGCTCCGCTTCCGCGACAACGTTGTCGGTCGGGACCATGGGGTCGAGCAACATTATCATAACCGCCTCATGAGAGCAGTGCAAAGTAGCGTGTGAGCTATCCAGCGGGGTTCGCTCACATGCACGAGCACACGAACGTGCACTAAAAGCGTGTGAAGCGGCGCTGGCCGGCTATGTAAATAAAGTGAGTAGAAGCTCGGATTACAATACACAGACTGCTCAGGTAGACATTAGGCATACTCTCTATATCTTTACATCGCAAATAGTTGTTTGCTGCTATATTAATGCGCTGAATGTCGAATTTAGCACTTTTAAACCTGCAGTAAGCAGAATGTTTTTGGCATCATTGGGCAAAAACTCCATAATAACCTTTCAGCATATTGTAATTCAAGTGTTCTGAGAGATAGCTAGACTTCTGCACCTCCTCATGGCTCTGTTTTGAGGGTTTAAAAAAATCTAGCCCGTGACGGGAGACTTTAGCCAATCACATGTCATTTCAGAGAGAGAGCATTCCTATTGGCTGTTCATTCAACGTAGGCAGCTGTCAATCACTTGCAAACTCCGATCAAACGGTCAAACTAGGCAGCGCTGATAAAATATTAATCAATATTCTGTTACTGTAATGCCTATTTGTCGCCTCGAATGTTTTCAGAAACATCTTGTAGCGTACTGTTTAGCTGTAAAATGGGATGGTGTGCACCGGCTGGTCGGCGGTGCTTGGTATTTCCTCAACTGATCTCAACATGGCTGCCGGGTCACAAACTTTCTCATTTTACAGCTAAACAGCACACTACAAGATGTTTCTGAAAACATTTGAGGTGAGAAATAGGCATTACAGTAACAGAATATTGATTCATATTTGATCAGCGCTGCCTAGTTTGATCGGAGTCTGTGAGTGATTGACAGCTGCTCAGAGACAGCAGGCTCCAGCTCGGCTATGATTGGTTGTTTTCCTCCGGTCTGTGAGATCTTGCAGATGTCATTAAGAGTACCGGAGGACACAGGAGGACACCTGAGGCCACCAAGACTTTTTCCAGGTTACCTGTCTCATGCACTACTGTCAGGATATAGTGAATGTTTTATGAAAATATATATATTTTTTAAAATCATATTTGCTGCATTTTAGCCTAGTGCTGCTTTAATAATTTCTTTGAACACGTTTTATTTTGAAAATGCTGCTGCCAAAAAGGTGTTTCAGTGCTCTCTCTCATTAACGTCGTCGATAGAATAAAGAGACACGATCGAGCGTCCGGACTGAGTCGTAGTCGTAGTAGTAAATTCGTGAGCCTGGTTTGATAGCTCAGGGCTTACGCCCTTTTCTATCCATAGATAGGAAATCATGGGAGGGAGGAGAGAGGAGATGGAGGAGGAGCCCAGTTGGAGTTGAGGCAGCAAGGCCCATACCCGGCCAGTTGAGGAGTTTTTTATGTTGGCAGTTATGTTGGCTTTTTTTAAAGTTATGTTGGCTTTTTTTAAAGTTGTATTTATTTATTTATTTATTTGTTTATTTATTTATTTCTCCATTTTGTTTTATCCATATTTCATTTTAATTAATTTTTTTATGATGAAAAGGAAGAGAAAAAAAGGAATATATATACATATATAAATAAATAAATGGGAAATATATATATACAAATAAAGGAATATATATATAAAAAGGAATATATATATATAAAAAGGAATATATATACATGTATATCCTTTTTTCTTCCTTTTCCTCATAACAAAATAAATTTAAATGAAATATGGATTAAAAAAAATGGAGAAAAAATATATATGTATATAAAAAATAAATAAATAAATAAACAAATAAAGAAAACTTAAAAAAAAAAAAAAAAGCCAAGATAACTGGGCAAGATCAATATCATGTGACTGTGTACTGGTTGTGTCTTGAGAGGGGTGGTGGCTGTCAGTCAGTCAGTCATTCAGTCAGGGTGCAAAAATCTAATTAAGGCAAGATTTAAAAAAAAAAGAATAAAATCAAATAAAGTAAAATAGGACTGAGAAAAACGTTATAGCCTTTTTTTTTTCTTTTTTTTTTATCTGCTGATCAGCTGAACCGGAAACGGAAAACGCATGGATTAGTGTCTTTACATCTCTCTCTCTCTCTCATCCTGTAGTGCACCCAAATAGACCCATGCAATAATCTCAGGCTGGTGTGCGCCTGGAGACATTTTAAGAACACCAGGCCTGTTCTACTGTCTCTGATGAGGACTAGAGGGGCTGTTTGATGAGGACTATAGAGGGTGTTATTGCGGACAAGCTGCGTGATATCAGTCGTGCAGAGAGAGCACCATCTGTGGAAGTGGGACAAGGGAACAGATGGCTGACGCTTGGACAGCACTGGAGGATGAGTAAATAAAAGACTCTCGTTGTGCTATTGCAACAGTGCATTTTGTGCAAATTGACGCACCACGACTCCACTGTGCATCATCTCCCTTTTTGGACGCGTCTCTCTGGTTCTCTCTCAGTGGAAAACAATGGTAGACAACCGCTACGCCACAGCTCTGGTGATCTCCTGCGTGCTGAGCATCCTGGCCACCGTGTACCTGTCGGTGGCCGTCGGCACGCAGCACTGGTACCAGTACAGCAGCCCCACGGTGCGGGGAGAGGCCAACGTGTCCGAGCTGCGCCTCCTGTACGAGGAGTTCAAGGACGGAGAGTTTGATGAGAAGACATACAGCGACACGTTGTTCCGCCTCAACGGCACCGTGGGCCTCTGGTGGAGGTGCGTGCTCGTGCCTGCCAACGCGCACTGGTACAAAGAGCCAGGTATGTGTTTGTTTATACCGACCTAACCTGCCCAGTGTGTGTGTGTCACTTACTTCTGTACACGGATGAGTCATGACCTTGTAGTCTCAGTCGGAGCTGCTCTCGAGCCTCACCTTGTTTCTCAGGTAGATCAATCAATCAATCAAATCATCAGGTAGATGCCACCAGGTGTAACTCATTACCCCAAAAAGGTATAGGAGCTGGATCACTGTTGATGTTTTTTTTTCTACGGTGAACTAGTTTAGTGCCACCCAGATCATGTCAGATCTTATCAACCTGGCAAAGCATGCTCAATATTATTCCATATATATATATATTTTTTTTTTTTAAAGGTCCCATATTATAAAAAAATTTGAGATTTTCATGTTTTTTATTATTATAAAGCAGGCTCTTAAAGGGACTGTTTGTAAGATTCAGAAATGCTTGTTAACAGCGACACATGTGGCCGTTAAAGGGACTGTTTGTAACTTCTTACATGTATAAATCTACCGGGTCGGTGTCCCATGCGCGCTCGCATATGTGCGCTGGCGTGTGGCCGGAGTCTCTGCTACTCTGCCTGCTTGCCTTCTCTCACGCACCGCGCGCGTTCTCGCTGTCTCGCTCCACCTCTACACGTACATGCGCGCTCACGCCACACTGCAGAAGAGTTAGTTTAGCTCTGAGAATATCTAGTGAATGTACAGTGGACATTTGTGCAGAAATAAATGCTGCAGTTCCTCCAGACCAACAGAGGTTTTCCGTGTCTTGTGAAGTGACGGGGCTCTGCAGCAAGAAACTTTATCATCTCCAGCCAAAACTCCGGTATCTGCCCTGTTCCCTCCGGCTTTCACTCCAGCGTTACTCGCTGCCCAGACAAAGGTCTCTTCATGAATCACTGCTGATCCTAGTGCTGGCTTTTCCTGCTTCAGCCTCCCGGAGGGAACAGGGGAGACACTGGCACCCGGTCGGAGATGATAACGTTTCTCGCTGCGGAGCCCCGTCACTTCACAAGACACGGAAAACCTCTGTTGGTCTGGAGGAGCTGCAGCAGTTATTTCTGCACAAACGTCCACTGTACATTCACTAGATATTCTCAGAGC
>CM025844.1:8974050-9048602 GCA_014673565.1 Sebastes schlegelii
CTCATTTTACAGGTCTCATCAGAGCTGCCTAGTTTGACGGTTTGATCTTAGGTGGCCGAGTGATTGACAGCTGCCTCTGTTGAATGGACCAGCCAATAGGAACGCTCTCTCTCTCTGAAATGACCTGTGATTGGCCAAAGTCTTTCATCACGGGCTAGATTTTTTAAAGCCTGAAAACAGAGTCATGAGGAGGTTCAGAAGTCTAGTTAAGGTTCAGAAAACTTGAATTACAATATGCTGAAAGGTTATTATGGATTTCTTTGCCCAATGATGCCAAAAATAATCTGCCTACTGCCACTTTAATGTGTCTAAATCTAATTTTATAAAACAAAAAGATGAAATGTATCATTTTGATTGTATTTTTCTATGAATATAATGACTTTTAAAGACTTCATAACTTGATTCTATGCTGACACAGTGAACGTGTATATATAGATATGTGTTTGCATGCACACGTGGGTAACAAGTCCTGAGGCCCCCTCCCCCTGTCATTTTCCACTGCGGTGAAAACACTTTATGCATGGCCTAAAGCGAAAGCCACAAGAAGACTGGCCCTCAGCTCTCTGCAAATAAACCACATGCATCAACAACTGCACAACTTTCTCACAAAAGCTTCACTACTGTCTCTAAAAATGTGAAGGTATCTCTGTTGTACATGCAGGAATGCATTAAGTAAGAATCCCATCAGCAGTTTCGCCATCACTTCTTAAAATGTCACTTTCTTTACCGACGACACTGACCAATTTCCTCACACTCATTTCGCTCTTTATACATCAGCTCCCTGCTTGCAGAAAAACTGCCTCATGCAGCCTCATGCTTGCACAGCCAGAAGACAGTGTCTTCCTCGTTACACTGAGTTGATGTTGTAAAACTGTTGAAGTATTTATTTTGTTTTGTAAACATGCATTTAGCATAAAGCAAGCATATTTGCCCACTCCCATGTTGATAAGAGTATTAAATACTTGACAAATCTCCCTTCAAGGTACATTTTGAATAGATAAAAATAAAAATGAACTATGGACAATCATGCGATTAACCACGATTAAATAGTTTAATTGATTGACATCAAACATTTGGGTACATCCCTAGTTTTTTTGCATCTTTATTGCTCCGTTTATTTGGCAAAATCTTTCTATCACCTTGCCTTTTTGGACACAGATGACTGTCTGACAGAGGGGAGGAGTGAATGAGGTACACAACACTTGTTTGACAGGAAGAGACAGACAGCAATGGTGTCCGAGCGCAACTGAGGCGAAATATGAGAAGTCAGAAATCTGTAATAAAAAACATAAAAAAAGTAAGTACAGTAAACGGTTTGCCTACCTAGCCTTGGTCATAAGGAATTAGCAATACAATCTGTGGTTTGATGTTTTGGAAAAACAGAGTGTAGATGCTAACCAGCAGGCAAAAATAGAAACAGTTAAGTCTCAACCACAGGAAGACTGGTTTTCAGCCATAACCACACACATCAAAGGCCTCGCAGCTGCTTAATAAGTTTCCATCAACCTCTTCTGACACCGTTTCACTGCTGCACTCATCACTCAAATGGACTAATTCAGCTTCAAGAGACATGTCTTTCAATATCTGCTTTCAGACTTGTGAAAGGTACAAACTCACAACCTATATGAGAGCATTTAAATGGTAAATGGACTTGCATTTATATAGCGCCTTTCTAGTCTTCCGACCACTGCATGTCAACATTCACACATACATTCATACACTGATACACTGCAGAGGCTGCCATGCAAGGTGCCAACCTGCTGCTGCAACACAGTCTCACAGCATATATTTGATTCAAGTACATAGACACAAATTTCCCTTTAATATCGTAGCGCTCATTTTCTTCCTCGATATATCTTTGTATATCATTGCATTTGATGTACTTTGGTGTGAAGATATTTATCATGACATAACATAATTTTCTGAAAAATAACTTTGGGTCAATACTCATTTTCGACTTTAAACACAGGCGTATTTATTAGGTGGCAATCTGAACCACTTGCCAGGAGTCGTGTCTAAAAGGTAACCTGCAAAAATCTGATCTGAGGTCTGTAAAAATTTCTCGCAAGACTCGCTGCCGGACGACCTGTCCCAACCTTAACTATTAGAGATCAATGCCTAACCTTAGCTATTAGAGGTCAATGCCTAACCTTAGCTATTAGAGGTCAATGCCTAACCTTAGCTATTAAAGGCCAATGCCTAACCTTAGCTATTAGAGGTCAATGCCTAACCTTAGCTATTAGAGGTCAATGCCTAACCTTAGCTATTAAAGGCCAATGCCTAACCTTAGCTATTGGAGATCAATGCCGAACCTTAACTATTCAAGGTCAATGCCTAACCTTAGCTATTGGAGATCAATGCCTAACCTTAGCTATTGGAGATCAATGCCTAACCTTAGCTATTGGAGATCAATGCCTAACTTTAACTATTCGAAGTCAATGCCAAACCTTAGCTATTAGAGGCCAATGCAAAACCTTAGCTATTAGAGGCCAATGCAAAACTTTAGCTATTAGGGGCCAATGCCAAACCTTAGCTATTAGAGGCCAATGCCAAACCTTAACCATTCAAGGTCAATGCCTAACCTTAACCATTCAAGGTCAATGCCTAACCTTAACCATTCAAGGTCAATGCCTTCTAGACACAACCGTGTAATGGATGGACAATAATAAGTAATCACCAGTCCTAGAACAACAATAAATACCACAATTAAATTTGGGCTGCACTCTCCAATTGCAGAATACTTATCTCAGTTTTGATTGTGTGCTGCTGGGCGCTGATGTTGCATTGGAACAACCAACTGACTTTCACTTTTTGGGAATAAACGTTCTTTGTCCATGTGGACACTACAGGTTCCTTGCTATATCACAGCCACAATGTGTGGCAGCTAGTTTCAGGGCAAGAGATGGACTTCACTTGCAATATGTCATCTTGGTTTAACTCTAAAGCACATATTCCCATCAGAGGGAGATAATATCCTCCATCTAAACGCAGCAAGGCATTAACATGTTAACTTTCAACTGTCGAGAAGCTCTAAAGCATTAAGCATTAAGTTTTCTGACACCTCTCAGCCATCTCATGAGGTTGTGTGCATCATTTTCTTCCTCGATATATCTTTGTATATCATTGCATTTTATGTTCTTTGGTGTGAAGATATTTATTCTGACTTAACATTTTCTGAAAAATAACTTTGCGTCAACACTCATTTTCCTGAAAGCATGTTTGAGGTCAGTTTGTTCAACAGGATAACCACACAAAAAACACTCCGCCTCTTTACTTTGAAAGCACCCTAACTGGAGCTCAGTTCAGTTACGGACACTGCAGAGCTTCAGTCACACGCACCATGAAGATATTCACCTTGATAACAGCTTTAACTCTCTGCAGCTTTAGTGAGTACAACTGCATCTATAACTTTAACCCACCAGATTGGAAACTATTCACTTATTTAAATGTTTATTTAAAAGGAATCGTTAATGTTAATTTTGTTTAATTGAGAGTAAATCTGCTGTTTGTTTCAGGCTGGATCTCTGTCTCAGGTTCTGAGTCTCAGACTGTGGAGGTTCAGTCTGGTGAAGAAGTCACACTGACGTGCTCCAACATGTCCAGCAGTGATTCTATGACATGGTGGTTCAGACTGGTGGACAGAACCAAGGCCAGCTGTATCACTATTATGTTCGACGCTAATAGCAACTTTAAATACTGTGATGGAGTTCAAAATTTGAGATTTAACATGAGCTCCAACATCTCCACTCTCTTTCTCAAAATCAAAGACGTGGATTTATCTGACTCTGGACAGTATTTCTGTGGATTTTACTCAAGCGGTAGTCCAACTGTCAGTGTAATACATTTAAATGTTAAAGGTAAGGTCATTCTAAAGTATTTTGTGTCTTTTGGTTTAGTTAAGTCCTGCTTATACTGCAAAATAAATAATAAGTTAATGTTAATAATTGTAGGAATTGTCTTAAAACAACATCATCTGTGCAACAAAATTATAATTTTGATGTGATTCTGCCAAATCAGAGACTGATGAGACACATGATGACGTGGACAGCCAGTGTGAAAGTAAGATTCTCCTAAAGATTTCTATCATTGTGCAGATTATCAAATGTTTGAGGGTAAAACAGTTCAGCTGAATTCAGTTTGGTCCATTTTAATTTGAGCCAGATCTCAAGTCTCTATAGAGTCTAACTTGATGATCTTTCCTGTATTAGTGAGTGACGGAACAGCAAAGCTGATGAGTGTGATCCTGGGCGGTCTGACTGGTTTCCTGGTAGCGGTCATCATCGGTCTGGTTGTTAAAAACAGGAAGCTTCAGACTTCAGGTACTGTTTCTGTTTGGTTTAGTTGCTGCTGTAAATTCTCTTCAAGTTGTGTCAAAATGCTAAACTGACCAGATGTTTTGTTTCTGTCTCTTAGCTGATGAAGAAGAACAGAATCCAGAGCAAAGAGAGGTGAATACAAAGTTATCCTTTACTTTAATAGCCGGAACTACAGTACATTGTATTGTCTAATATTAGCTTGTCCGTGAAATGATACAGTATTTGTTTGTATGTATATAGTTGTACTGCGTGTACTGTATATGGGCCGATAAGTAACAAGAAATTGCATGTTTGAGCTACTTTAGAGCAGTGATTCTCAAAGTGGGGTCCGTGGCTCTCTGTCAGGAGGTCCACAAAAAAAATTGCTATAAATTATCAAATTGTGCCTTATTATTAAAAAGTACATATCTACTGATGGGGACCATTTGCGCAAATAGAACAAGCATGCTGTGTCCATTACTACCACCCAGGTTAGCTCTGGGCCAATAGAAACAATCAATCTGTCATGAATCAGTCACTTCACTCAGAACGCAACGGACCGTTCCTGCAGCAGCTTAACTTAGTTTAGTTTATTAGCCATCTAGCTAGCTGGTGAGAATGGAGGACTATTTGAGTCAGTCCACAAGTGACGCTTGGGAATTTAAATCATGTCAAGTCACCACATAAAGACTGTAAATACTTTTCTTACAGAATATGGAGCTGAACTACGCAGCAGTGACATTTCAACAGAGAGCAGAAAGAAGACAGCCGGAGCCGAATGTTAGTTATGCTGCTACCAGATAACACTCAGGAGATAACTGGAGCTGATGCTGTAATAATATCAATATGCTTTGGAGCTTTTGTAGAGCTTGTTGGTGAGAGGAAGAACCACTCTTGCCAAAACATTTCATTTTGCAATAAAGATCCGATATTCATTCATTTGCAAGAATACATGTTTGGTGTTTGATGGAGGACGAGCCTGTCCAGAGTCTCTTATACTGAGGGGTTAGATGGAGGTCTGCAGCAGTGAGTGAGGAACACATCACTTGTTTGACAGGAAGAGGCAGTACAGTGTGGTCGGAGCTCAACTGAGGTGAAAATCATGAGGCGTGTTAAAGGTTTCTAAAAAAAACAAATGTGAGTGAGACAATTCAAAACCTCAAGAGCAGGATAGAAGAACCATACAGTACATATAGTCAACACAGAGTATTTTGATTGTGATATCATAACACGTGGGAAATTAATTAAAAACACAATGTATAAAAGATGGATTAGCACTGGCAGGTAATTAGACAGCTAGAAATCGGTTCAGTTTACTTTTCTCACATCAGCTGTGCTGCACAGAACATGCCAGAATAAAACATAAATAAATAAATACAGGACTTGACAAATTAAATAATATGCCACTAAAAGTAGCAAAAATCTCAGTTTTAATTTGCTTTTTTATCTATTTACCTTTGTAATAATTCCTTTATTTATTTACTCTTCTGTTTAATTTACACTTTTATTTATTTACGTATTTATTTGTAAGAATTCTTAAATTAATTTCTTTATTTTTGTATACATATTTAAAATTGTATTTTATTTATTGATTTCTGCATTTATTTTATTTATATTTTTAAATGTCTGTACTTATTTATGAGATTATTTATTTATGCATGATTTTCCCTTAGCATTTCACACCTTATTTGTTTCCCCAAACTTATCTATCTCTGTATTCTTTTCTTTATATATTTATTCATACATTTTTTTTTTACATTTCTTCGTGCATTTCTGCAGGGGGAGACTCGAGGGTACCCATAGAACCCATTTTCATTCACATATCTGGAGGTCAGAGGTCAAGGGACCCCTTTGAAAATGGCCATGACAGTTTTTCCTCGCCAGAATTTAGTTTAAGTTTGGAGCGTTATTTAGCCTCCTTTACGACAAGCTAGTATGACATGGTTGATATCAATGTATTCATTAAGTCTGCTACAGTAAATACACAATACGACAAGAAGTTGGGCCTTCAGCTCTCTGCATTATAACCTCACACAACAAAGGCCTTCATGTTCCCAAAGAACAATAATTGATCATGCTGTTTTAAAGTGAAGTGAGGTTTGTGTTGTAACTGTAGATATAGAAACTGAGCATCATGTCAGCTGTAAATCATTCTCAAAATATCACCACTTCCCTTATTGCAAGTCACACGTCAAACTCACACCCCTGCTTTATCTTCACATACAGTAGTGCAGCGTCTCTTTAAGAGGTGTCAGAAGCAGTGTGACACTTGTACAGTCAGACATAAAAGCATTTACGATCAGGACCGACATTTTATTAAATCAACGTTTTAAACTTACATATCCCAGGGTGATTGGAGAATGAGACTCAGGTGAGCAGGTGGATG
This sequence comes from Sebastes schlegelii, assembly GCA_014673565.1. NCBI lineage: Eukaryota > Metazoa > Chordata > Actinopteri > Perciformes > Sebastidae > Sebastes > Sebastes schlegelii. The sequence goes on from CM025844.1 coordinate 8,980,732, forward strand.
TGGGAGTCAGGTGGGAAAGTCTGAGGACATCTGGTGGACGGATGGAGAACAGCAAAGACTACAAAGCTTCATAGAAATGAGTCTTAAAGAGGACCTGGTATGCTTATTTTCAGGTGCATACTTGTATTTGGAGTGTCTTGAACATGTTTACATGCTTTAATGTTCAAAAAACACTTTACTTTTCTCACACCGGCTGTGCTGCACTGAACCTGCCTTATCCCCAAACTGCTCCGAAGGCTGTGCCATCGGTGTGTATTGAGATTAGATCCTGATGGGCAGGTTGGCACCTTGCATGGCAGCTTCTGCCGTCAGTGTATGAATGTGTGTGTGAATGCTGACATGTAGTGTAAAACGCTTTGAGCGAGGCGCTATATAAATGCAAGTCCATTTACCACCGGACGTCATGTAAGCAGCTATTCTATTAGGTACTAAATATATCTATATTTCTAAAAATCAATGACTTCATTCAGCTGTCATGGATACCAACAGCTTGTGAAAATAGAAAATAGGAAGTTCTTCACTTACATATCGTGAGAATGTTAAACTGGTGAGAAACTGGCGGTTTGCATCTTTCCTTCATCACATGACTGATTAGAAAGCTGCATGTTTAACACTCCGCCTCTTTACTTTGAAAGTAACCTGACTGGAGCTCAGTTCAGTTGCAGAGCTTCAGTCACACGCACCATGAAGACCTTCACCTTGATAACAGCTTTAACTCTCTGCGGCTTTAGTGAGTACAACTGCATCTAGTCTACTCTACTTCTATTTGTTTAATAGTTTATCATCTAAAGGAAATGTTCATTTTGTTTAATTGAGAGTAAATCTGCTGTTTGTTTCAGGCTGGATCTCTGTCTCAGGTTCTGAGTCTCAGACTGTGGAGGTTCAGTCTGGTGAAGAAGTCACACTGACGTGCTCCAACATGTCCAGCAGTGATTCTATGACATGGTGGTCCAGAATGGTGGACAGAACCAAGGCCAGCTGTATCACTATTATGTTCGACGCTAATAGCAACTTTAAATACTGTGATGGAGTTCAAAATTTGAGATTTAACATGAGCTCCAACATCTCCACTCTCTTTCTCAAAATCAAAGACGTGGATTTATCTGACTCTGGACAGTATTTCTGTGGATTTTACTCAAGCGGTAGTCCAACTGTCAGTGTAATACATTTAAATGTTAAAGGTAAGGTCATTCTAAAGTATTTTGTGTCTTTTGGTTTGTTTAAGTCCTGCTTATTCTGCAAAATAATAAATAAGGTAATGTAAATAATTATAAGATTTTTTTTAAAACAACATCATGTGTGCAACAAAATTATAATTTTGATGTGATTCTGTCAAATCAGAGACAGATCTGTTCATCTATGAGACACATGATGACGTGGACAGCCAGTGCAGCCAGTGTGAAAGTAAGATTCTCCTAAAGATTTCTATCATTGTGCAGATTATCAAATGTTTGAGGGTAAAACAGTTAAGCTGGATTCAGTTTGGTCCATTTTAATTTGAGCCAGGTCTCAAGTCTCTATAGAGTCTAACTTGATGATATTTCCTGTATAAGTGAGTGACGGAACAGCAAAGCTGACGAGTATGATCCTGGGTGGTCTGACTGTCTTCCTGGTAACAGTCATCGTCGGTCTGGTCGTTAAAGTCAGGAAGCTGCAGACAGGTACTGTTCTGATATTTTATTTCTGGTTGATTGTTTTTTATATATTCTGCATTAGTGTGTGTCAGTATGATGAAGAACTGCAAAATCACATTAAATGTAATAACAGCAAAGGATTGTAAATTAAGATTAAACATATATTGTCTCTTTCATTCAGCTGCCAGTGAAGACCAGAACTCACAACAGTATGAGGTGAGTCAACTATATGTTTTAATACTTTAAAGAGGTGGTGGTTTGTTATTCTCACAAACTCATCTATTTGACACGTGTTACCGTGTGCTCTCTTTACAGAATGTGGACTGTGATGAGCTGAGAGACGCAGAGCTGACTTTGTATTCATCAGTGGGGACCGGGAGGCCTGCCTCAAAGAGGGAAGTGAAGACTCGTGTTCATGCTGCCAGCAGATAGACGTTTTTTTATCAGATTAATCTGCTGCTGTGTTCTTTTGCGGGTGGACGGGAGGAGTTTCCATTTTCTTACTGAAAGAAACACTCAAATTATTAAACGTGCTTTTACTATCATGTATTTCTGTGTGTCTTGGAGGAGTGAGTGAGTTACACATCACTTGTCAGACAGGAGGAGACAGCACTGAGGTGAAACCAGGAGGTCCGTTAACTCAAAGCTTTGTGGGAATAAAATCTGAAATCAAGCAGTGAATAAATTGTGTGCTGTCATAAAAACATAAAATGCATCAGTGTTAATTTGATGTGATATTATATCATGCATGTGTGTGAAGCTTTGCTAAATGTCTGAATAAAATACAAATGTTTTAAAAAATGTTTCATTGTTTTTTATTTCTTATAGACTCTTAATTCTAATAACTGTATTATTATTTGTGTCCTTCACTTGTTGATGACAGTCACACTGTGACAGGACATCACATCCATCGTCTTCAACCAACTCATTATAAAATAACTGTTCTACTTCCTGTACTCCGTAACAACATTGAACATCACTCATACTGTAATCATGTACTCTGTAATAATAACACAATATACTGTAGTTATCCAGTAGTATAAATTAATTTAAGTTCCCAGATTGTTACCCCCTTATTCCCTACATAATTAATTTGATTAATATCTTATCAAAACATTATATACATAAATTTATATGGCTTAAAAGAATACCCTCTTTTTATATTTTTTTAAAGATACTGATTTTAAAACAAATTTGACATTGGCAAATTGGCATTTCAAATTTATTCCAATTGTTTAACATACCCTAATTGTTTTTTGTTGTTTTTTTTTTATTTTGTTATTATTCACCTTTTCCTTTCCTTACATTTTATTTGTAGTATTATTTACTTTATTTTTATATTATTTTATACTGTGAAATATATTTGCAGAATTGTAATGAAAAATCTAAACATTTGAAATAAATAAATAAAGCATGAAATATATTAGAAGAAAATTAATTGCTGATCTCAGTTGTTATAGCTCGTTTTCTTCATAATTGGAGCGTTCAAGTTACTCCAGGAGGCTCCGACATCACAGTGTTGACAGTCAGCTGTTTGGAAAGTTAGACAATATGTTTATGAACGGCTGAAACAGAGAAACCCTCTCTACCTGATGTTATGGAAGCTAACGGCTAACAGCTAACAGCTCAGTGTGAATGATTCCCCCTCTGATCCTCAGGACCTGTTCCTCTAGTAAAACATTAAAAGCAGTAGTGCAGAGTTGTGCAAACCTGGAGGAAGAGATTGGGCGTTATAAGCTGTAACCGCCGTATGAGAGCAGTGCAGAGCGGCGGCCTTGAGCTAGCAAGTGGGGCACGCTCACATGCACTAACATGTACTCAGGGTCGCCCCGGCTATGTCCACAAAGCACGGAGAAACTGGGATTACAACACAAACACAGAGGGAGTGCGACTTCATTCTCTGCTCAGGTAGACATTACTCCTCTATATCTTTATATAGTTGTTTGCTGCTTTATTAATGATCCAGATATCGTCTGGAGAATCTTTAATTCAGCTGTCATGAACACAAACATGACCAGCCTCTGTATGGTAAACAACTCAAGTCTGCATCTGTAAATAACACATAGAAAATAGGAAGTTCCTCACTTACAAATCGTGAGAATCTTAAACTGGTGAGAAACTGGTGGTTTACGCCTTTTCTTCATCAGATAACTGATTAGAAATCTGCATGTTTAACACCCCGCCTCTTTACTTTGAAAGCACCCTGACTGGAGCTCAGTTCAGTTGCGGACACTGCAGAGCTTCAGTCACACGCACCATGAAGACCTTCACCTTGATAACAGCTTTAACTCTCTGCAGCTTTAGTGAGTACAACTGCATCTAGTCTACTCTACTTCTACTTATTTAAAAGTGTATTTAAAAGGAATCTTTCATGGTCATTTTGTTTAATTGAAACTAAATCTGCTGTTTGTTTCAGGCTGGATCGCTGTCTCAGGTTCTGAGTTTCAGACTGTGGAGGTTCAGTTTGGTGAAAATGTCACACTGACGTGCTCCAACATGTCCAGCAGTGATTCTATGACATGGTGGTCCAGACTGGTGGACAGAACCAAGGCCAGCTGTATCACTGTTATGTTCAACGCTAAAAGCGTTAAATACTGTAAAGAAGATCAAAAATTTAAATATGAAATGAGCTCCAACACCTCCACTCTCTTTCTCAAAATCAAAGACGTGGATTTATCTGACTCTGGACTGTATTTCTGTGGATTTAACTCAGATGCCCATCCAACTTTGGGTGTAATACGTTTAAATGTTAAAGGTAAGGTCATTCTAAAGTCTTGTCTTTCTTTTGGTACCCATTCTTCTACCTTTTATGTTTATACATTTAATATACTGTAGGTTGTCTTCTAACAAAACAGACAACGAAGTGACTATTTGAACATTGACAAAATGTGATTATGATGCAAATATGTCATAATTCAATAAAGACTAGGGTTATCTTAATTTCAGTAAAAGGCAGCAATGAGACACAATGATGACGTGGACAGCCAGTGCAGCCAGTGTGAAAGTAAGATTCTCCTAAAGATTTCTATCATTGTGCAGATTATCAAATGTTTGAGGGTAAAACAGTTCAGCTGGATTCAGTTTGGTCCATTTTAATTTGAGCCAGATCTCAAGTCTCTATAGAGTCTAACTTGATGATCTTTCCTGTATTAGTGAGTGACGGAACAGCAAAGCTGACGAGTATGATCCTGGGCGGTCTGACTGTCTTCCTGGTAGCGGTCATCATCGGTCTGGTTGTTAAAGTCAGGAAGCTTCAGACTTCAGGTACTGTTTCTGTTTGGTTTAGTTGCTGCTGTAAATTCTCTTCAAGTTGTGTCAAAATGCAAAACTGACCAGATGTTTTGTTTCTGTCTCTTAGCTGATGAAGAAGAACAGAATCCAGAGCAAAGAGAGGTGAATACAAAGTTATCCTTTACTTTTATATATTGTTTAATAAGCACTGTTGACTCACAGCAATTTAATTGCAATTTTTTTAAGAACCCATTTTCATTCACATATCTTGAGGTCAGAGGTCAAGGGACCGCTTTGAAAATGGCCATGCTAGTTTTTCCTCGACAAAATTTAGCAGAGGTTTGGAGCGTTATTTAAACTCCTTCCTAACAAGCTAGTATGACATGGTTGGTACTGATGGATTCCTTAGGTTTTTTAGTTTCATATGATACCAGTATCTTCACAACAATCTATCACAAGTTGCATTAATGTGTTAAGAAATTAGTGGTGCTAAAACAAATTTGCATGATCGCCTTAACTTTGACAGCCCTAATCTATTTATAAATGAATACTGGCCAAATATCAAAATGGGTGTCAGCCTCAAAAGTCCAGTATCTGTTGGGCTACAGTATATTGTGGGAATTAAAATCATGTCAAGTCACCACATAAAGACTGTAAATACTTTTCTTACAGAATGTGGAGCTGAACTACGCAGCAGTGACATTTCAACAGAGAGCAGAAAGAAGACAGCCGGAGCCGAATGTTATTTATGCTGCTACCAGATAAGACTCAGGAGATAACTGGAGCTGATGCTGTAATAATATCAATATGCTTTGGAGCTTTTGTAGAGCTTGTTGGTGAGAGGAAGAACCACTCTTGCCAAAACATTTCATTTTGCAATAAAAATCTGATATTCATTAATTTGCAAGAATACATGTTTGGTGTTTGATGGAGGACGAGCCTGTCCAGAGTCTCTTATACTGAGGGGTTAGATGGAGGTCGGCAGCAGTGAGTGAGGAACACATCACTTGTCTGACAGGAAGAGGCAGTACAGTGTGGTCAGAGCACAACTGAGGTGAAAATCATGAGGCCTGTTAAAGGTTTCTAAAAATAAAATGTGGCTGAGACAATTCAACACCTCAAGAGCAGGATAGAAGAAGAACCATACAGTACATATAGTCAACACAGAGTATTTTAATTGCAATATCATAAGACTGGAGGCCTGTACTACGAAGCAGGATTTAGGGTTAGTGAGGTCACTTTAGGGTTAACCTTCAGGGTTTTCCGTCCTACGACGGTGGTTCACTTCTTACCGGGATAGATCGCCATGGTAACTGATGCTGAACACCTAACCTGCTCCTGAGCAGGTTATGTTTCAGATAAGAGATCAAAAGCACCACCTACTGACCAATCAGAGCTCGGCGCACAGATCGTATGATAATATTACACAAAGATGAAGAAGTTTAAAGTCATAATCCAGACTAAAAACAACACAGTTTAAACTGACAAATGCAGGAAAGGACAGCTGGCTGTATGTTGTGGGTGTTTACCGCTTTGAATTATGTTTTTATATTTATTTTTTTACTTGTTCTCAAGTCCGTTTCACACCACCGGAGTCGGAGACGTAGCTGAAAGAGGGCTGAAATATTCATGCACACCAAATTGGGCGAAATGAAGTGTATTCTATTCATCCATTATCCTCTGAAAGCTTTTTATAATATCACTGCCCCATCTAGCCGACTATATCTAACTTTTGAGTATTGGGTTAAATTAATAAGTCTGTTAATTTACGTATTCACACATCGGCAATTCTTTCTTTTGCCAGCTGTCCTTCCTGCATTTGTCAGCTTCAACTGAGTTACTTTTAGTCTGGATTATGTGTTTAACTTCTTTGTATTTGTCTAATATTATAGTTTGTAAAATGTGCCGCTTGAAGAAGGCTAAATAACGCTCCAAACATACGTACATTTTTGGCGAGGAAAAACTGGCATTGACATTTTCAAAGAGGTCCCTTGACCTTTGACATCCAGATTTGTGAATGAAAATGGGTTCTCTTTGTACCCACGAGTCTCCCCTTTACAGACATGTCCACTTTATGGTAATCACATGCAGTTTGGGGACAAGTTATAGTCAAGTCAGCACACTGACACACTGACAGCTGTTGTTGCCTGTTGATTTGAGCATATTTCTTATCCTAAATGCAGTACCTGTGAGGGTTTCTGGACAATATCTGTCATTGTTCTGTGTTGTTAATTGATTTACAATAATAAATATATACATACATTTGCATAAAGCAGCATATTTGCCCACTCCCAAACACTAATCCAAAACAGTGCATCCAGACATCGCAGCATCAAGCATAAAAATATGACGCAACAGGTGTGTCGCTTTGTTTTCTTGTCATATTTCATACAGTATGTCATACCAGAGCAGACTGTTACGGGTTAGGTGAGGATGCTTTCAATGACGGCTGTAGGAGTCGTGTTGTTTAAGCATCTATAATTCTTTGTGGCAACTTTTGTCTCAAATAGCGTCTGACCCAGATATAACTTTGACTCTCCTACCACCAAACTTTCCTGTGAAGTCATATTTCAAAGTTTTTGCATTGAGCAAATGTGAGCAGCAAGATGAAAAACAAACCCCGCCTCTCTAAACCCTTTTATAAGAGCTCAGCGGTACAAACTATCCCTGCAGTGATGCGATTGAACGCACAATGAGGAGCTTCACCTTGATAACAGCTTTACTTCTCTGCAGCCTCAGTAAGTACTGACACCAAACCATGTAACCAGTAACCCACCAGAATATAAACTTGCAAATTAGAACTGAATGTATTCTTGTTGTTGTTGTTGTTGTCTTATTACAGTAACTGTTGCATTACAAGCTTAGGGTTGTGTGTTTCAGGCTCCGTCTCAGGTTCTGAGTCTCAGACTGTGGAGGTTCAGTCTGGTGAAGAAGTCACACTGACATGCAACAACATTACGAGCCGTCCAGCTGGTACGGAGTGGTTCAGACTGATCAACAGAACCAAGCCCAGCTGCATCTCCTATATGTACTGGTCTGATGGCAAAGCTTCGTTCTGTTATGGATTTCAAAATAGATTTGAAATGAGCTCCAACATCTCCACTGTCTTTCTTAAAATCAAGCGAGTGGATTTATCTGACTCTGGACTGTATTTCTGTGGATTCTACGTGGACAGACGTACCGTCATTGCCGATGCAACACATTTAATCGTTCAAGGTAAGACTGTCATATTTACATACATCTCACATTTATTGCATTAAAACAGCATAAAGACAAATAAGAAACCAATACGTGTCAAAATTTTTTGTTTTTGTTTTAAAGGTGATGGTGAATCTGATGGTGAATCTGATGGTGAAGTGGTTTGTAAGACTGAAAGTAAGATTCTCCTTTTTCATTGTGCAAGTTACCACCGAGCCAGTAATTTCAATCTTAACCACGTCTTTAAAAAATAAAGTCTAATTCTATCATCGTTCTTGTAGAGGAGTTTGATGAAACGGCAAACCTAATGAGTTTGATCCTGGGTGGTCTGACCGTTTCCCTCACCATAGTCATCGTTGTTCTGGCTGTTAAAGTCAGGAAACTTCAGACAGGTACAGCAGATTTACAATTTATTACACATGATGGAAAAATCTAAAGCAAAGTATATGATAAGTAATAATGAACTAATCACACTTTCGTCTTTTGCCATTTAGCTGTGAATGAGGAGCCGCAGCCAGAAAGAAACAAGGTGAACTCACCATTAACTTAAATAAAACTGTGTTATGGTTTTAAAGTTGCATCGAAACACATGATATGTCTGTTAATGATCTTTGTCCCGAGTTTTAACAGTTGAGGTTCATTAACTTTAATTTAATCTCAATCAAATTTTTTTGTCAAGAAAGAGTTTCCATCATGCCGTTACATACAGTTACAAAACTGTTATTTAAAATGTTTTAATATAATCAATCAATTTTAGTTCTGTTGATGAGCTTTTGTCATACAATCTGGACAATATCCTATTGTTTGAACAACTTTCAATCAGTAAACAGATTTTTCCTAGTTTTAATGTAAAGGGCGGATCCATTATTTTTGTTTGTTTGAGGTTTTTATATCATCCTGTAGCTTCCCAGTGGTGTTGCTTATGTATCCATATCCGAACAATCAAATTTTGGTCAAAGTACGTATGTTTTAGCGTCAACATGCTATTTTCCCAAGCCCTTCTAAAGACTTTTTCCCATGCGACCTGACGTAGGTTTCTGCATGATGACACTGCTACATGTACAGTATATATACTTTCTTATAGCGAATGTATTAATGTTACATACAGTAACTTAGATGGCGGTCGGCACGCTTCCAGTTTGGAGAAGCAGACAGGAGCACTGGCATGAAAGCTAAGCAATGTACTGCTTTGTGAACGCCACATTAGTTTGGCGCCGAAAGTCACACAATAACACAAACAAACTAACCGATCTATGCAGTGATAGACCAGCAACTCCTGTGATCTGTGAGGTGAAATTACTGTTTTTGTGAATGGAGTCTGGTGGCTTTGAAAAGAGCAATATAACGGCTTCAGTTTTCCCGTCGGAAAGGGCCGCCTGACGGCAATGTAAAGCGGTAAAAAATATTCTAAATATACATTTAAATTGATATGGAATTTTTTAGGTGGCTAAAATAAATTTTTCTGCCGTTCCCGTCCAAAGCTGCTTTACCTCGCCGTCAGGGAACTGAAGCAGTTATCTTTGCTCTCTTCAAAGCTACCAGACTCCATTCAAGAAAGATTTTTGGAAGACCCAGCTGTGTGTGTGTGTGTGTGTGTGTGTGTGTGTGATACCGTATGTGACTCTAAATACTCTGAATTACAGAATATGGGCTCAGATGAACTGAACTACGCAGCTCTAAGTTTCCAGGCAAAGCCAAAAAGAAGCCGCAGGCCTGCACCTGAGAGAGAGATGGAGCCACATGTTGTGTACGCTGCCACCAGATAGACCCAGGAAGCAACAGAAACTCATGCTTTATGTCATTAATCTTATTAGTTGCTAGTCTAATTAGCTGTTCTTAGGGTGATTCAATGGAAAGAAATACATTTTGAATAATGTTTCTGTATTTTCTCGCTCATGATTCTTTCAGTTTCTCTCTCGTATCTATATTTCTTAATTTTTCTGAGAGGACAAGAGTGTGCTTAATGTGTGATGGAGGACTCAGAAAGGACACTGATGACTTCAAACTTACTTGGTCTGTGGACGGAGGAGGGAGTGGCGTACACATCACTTGTTTGACAGGAAGAGACACAGTGTGGTCTGAGAACTACTGTGGTGAATATCATGAGGCATCTGAAGTCAAAGCTCTGTGGAAACTATAAAAAGAAGGTGTGAAAACTGCCCTATGACAAAATCAAAAACTAGCTGCTGTAAATGTATTTAGACCTTTTGGATGAATAGTGGAGCAATAAAAACAGTATTGACCAGCCAACCTGGGTTGTCAAACATTGTCTGAGTCAAATATAAAGTCTCCACCACAGGAAGTCTTCAGCAGTGACCACAAACATCAACAGAACTGATATTCTCACAAACAAGAATAACGCTCCCTTAAAACATGTATACCAATCTCTTCTGACGTTGTTGAATCACTCCACTCCTTCTTACCGGGATAGATCGCCATGGTAACTGATGCTGAACACCTAACCTGCTCCTGAGCAGGTTATGTTCCAGATAAGAGATCAAAAGCACCACCTACTGACCAATCAGAGCTCGGTGCGCAGATCGTATGATAATATTACACAAAGCCGAAGAAGTTACAGTCATAATCCAGACTAAAAAACAACACAGTTTGAACTGACAAATGCAGGAAGGACAGCTGGCTGTATGTTGTGGGTGTTTACCGCTTTGAATTATGTTTTCCTATTTATTGTTTTACTTGTTCTCAAGTCCGTTTCACACCGCCGGAGTCGGAGACGTAGCTGAAAGAAGGCTGAAATATTCATACACGCCACATTGGGCAAAATGAAGTGTTTACTATTCATCCATTATCCTCTGAAAGCTTTTTATAATATCACTGCCCCATATGTTTAACTTCTTCGTATTTGTCTAATATTATAGTTTGTAAAATGTGCCGCTCGGAGAAGGATAAATAATGCTCCAAACATATATTAATTTTTGGTGAGGAAAAACTGGCATTGACATTTTCAAAGGGGTCACTTGACCTTTGACCTCCAGATATGTGAATGAAAATGGGTTCTCTTTGTACCCACGAGTCTCCCCTTTACAGACATGTCCACTTTATGGTAATCACATGCAGTTTGGGGACAAGTTATAGTCGAGTCAGCACGCTGACACACTGACAGCTGTTGTTGCCTGTTGGACTGCAGTTTGCCATGTTTTGATTTGAGCATATTTTGTATGCTAAATGCAGTACCTGTGAGGGTTTCTGGACAATATTTGTCATTGTTCTGTGTTGTTAATTGATTTACAATAATAAATATATACATACATTTGCATAAAGCAAGCATATTTGCCCACTCCCAAACACAAATCTAAAACAGTGCATCCAGACATCGCAGCATCAAGCATAAAAATATGACGCAACAGGTGCGTCGCTTTGTTTTCTTGTCATATTTCATACACTCCAGCAGCATACAGCATACGGCTTCAGCTTCCCGTCGGAAAATGTCGCCTGATGACAATGTCAAGTGGTGAAAATATTCTAAATATACATTTAAACTGATATTGAATTTGTTAGGTGGCTAAAATAAGTTTTTCTGCCGTTCCTGTCAACAGCTGCTTTACCTCGCCGTCAGGGAACTGAAGCCGTTATTGAATTAGCTCATTTTACGTATCTCAACACTGAGACCACAGTTGCTTCATATATTTTATTAAACACTTTATTGATTTACAGAATCTGGGCTCTGATGAGCTGAACTCTGCAGCGCTGAGTTTCCTTCCAGAGACAATGAGGAACAGGAGGCCTGCATCAGAGAGAGAAGTGGAGACTCGTGTTGTTTATGCAGCCAGCAGATAGACTCTGGAAGACACTGTATTGAGACGTTAATGCAAATTTGTTTTAACACCACTAATTTCTTTAACGCAATCGATCTTTCGGAGGTTGCAGCCGGCTCAGTTTTTACAGCTACAGAGCTAGCTTGTCATGAAGGAGGTTAAATAACGCTCCAAAGTAGTGCTAAATTTTGGCGAGGAAAAACTGGAACGGACATTTTCAAAGGGGTCCCTTGACCTCTATCCTCAAGATATGTGAACTGTCATAGTCAAGTCAGACCACTGACGTCTGTTGTTGCCTGTTGGGCTGCAGTTTACCATGTTATGATTTGAGTGTATTTTGTTATGCTAAATGCAGTACCTGTGAGGGTTTCTGGACAATATTTATCATTGTTTTGTGTTGGTAATTGATTTCCAATAATAAATATATACATATATTTGCATAAAGCCGCATATTTGTCCACTCCCATGTTGATAAGAGTATTAAATACTTGACAAATCTCCCTTTAATTTGATTAATTTGTGATTAATCACGATGAAGAATCATGCAATTAAATATTGTAATCGATTGACAGCCCTATAGAACAGATGCTTTATCTTATTAATCTACTGCCAGCGTCCATGCCTGGTATTTTGTTAAATAAAGTTCCTATACTCATGGTCAGTTTCATCCCTCTTTCTTTCTGTCTCTCTCTCTCTCTGCAAAAAGTCTCCATCTTTATTATTTTGTCTGCCTCCCATCTTAATCAAGCTTCAAATATGTTTGATGAGTAGGAGCCACAAGGGACACTGATGATGGTGAAGTCAAAACTTTGGCGCTGTTCACACCTGGTATTAACATGCGTCCTCAGTGATCGGATCACAAGTGCACAGCTCTAAATACAGGTGTGAACACACTCAAGACGCATTGAGGACGCATTGAGATCTGATCTTTCACATATGACCACATTCTTTTAGCAGTGTGTAGGCGAATGCGTCCTGGGCCACATTAAGGACCGCCTACTCAACTGACATACGGTGATGCAGGGATTCACGGGATCACCGCGCCCCTCAGGTGAATAAACAGGAAATGGCCTTTGTGCTCTACTGTATGTAGACTAGGCACGCGAAGTGCATTATTATCATACTGTCGGAGATGTGTCGGTGTTTTTGTTCCTCTGCTTTGCACGGAGCTGACACCTGACCGCCCGCCCGCCTGTTCTCTGTCCTCCTCGGCTCTCTGGAGAGCTGTACCCCGCTGTTGTCTGGCAAAAGCAGCAGTGCCGGCACTGGCGGCGTGGAGGTCCCCGGGGACCGCCGGTACAATAACCTTTTATTTTTATGTTAATTCAATGTACCAGAATTAACAAATATGTAGGATATAACTACTGACATTCATGTAATATTACGTCACAACGGCTGCTGTATTAGGTGTGTGTTTACTACGTGTTTATTTGCATATAGAGCAGAGAAGTGAGATCGGATCACAAGTGGCCACTGAAGACGCATGTGGAGACGCATTTTAATGCCAGGTGTGAACAGACGTACTTAAAGCTGTCCACTTGTGATCGGATCACTGAGGACGCATGTTAATACCAGGTGTGAACAGGGCCTTACTTATATGGAGAGTCAAATGGTCTGTCGGGGGGGGAGTGAGTGAGATACGCATCACTTCACAGGAAGAGGCAGCAGAGTGTGGTCTGAGCACAACTGACATGAAAGCCACGAGGCCCGGCTTGCAAAAAAAAAATAAAAAAAGTAACAGTGCAAAGTGACCCACTTAGGTTTTAATAGTATCAGCCTCTGTATTCGTACACACTGCTGGAGAAAATAGTAAAGAAAATAAATGGTAATAGAATAAACCAGCTACCTCTGGTGACAAACATTGTCTGTATGAGACAAAAATAAAGTCTCAGGCTTTACAGGAAGGCTTCAGCCATGACCACAAACATGAACACAAAATGTTATTGGGTCAAACTAGGCAGCGCTGATCAATTATGGATCAATATTCTGTTACTGTAATACCTATTTCTCTCCTCCCTTTCAGAAATATCTTGTAGTGTACTGTTTAGCTGTAAAATGAGAGTCTGTGTGAGAGTCCCGGCAGCCATGTTGAGATCAAGTTCAGGAAATACCAAGCACCGCCCACCAGCCAGAGCAAACTTTCTCATTTTACAGGTCTCATCAGAGCTGCCTAGTTTGACGGTTTGATCTTAGGTGGCGAGTGATTGACAGCTGCCTCTGTTGAATGACCAGCCAATAGGAACGCTCTCTCTCTCTCTCTCTCTCTCTCTGAAATGACCTGTGATTGGCCAAAGTCTTTCATCATGGGCTAGATTTTTTAAAGCCTGAAAACAGAGTCATGAGGAGGTTCAGAAGTCTAGTTATGGCTCAGAAAACTTGAATTACAATATGCTGAAAGGTTATTATGGATTTTTCTGACCAATGATGCCAAAAATAATCTGCCTACTGCCACTTTAACGTGTCTAAAATCTAATTTTATAAAACAAAAAGATTAAATGTATTATTTTGATTGTATTTTTCTATGAACATAATGACTTTTAAAGACTTCATAACTTGATTCTATGCTGACACAGTGAATGTGTATATATAGATATGTGTTTGCCTACACATGTGGGTAACAAGTCCTGAGCCCCCTCCCCCTGTCATTTTCCACTGCGGTGAAAACACTTTGTGCATGGCCTAAAGCGAAAGCCACAAGAAGACTGGCCCTCAGCTCTCTGCAAATAAAACCACATGCATCAACAACTGCACAACTTTCTCACAAAAGCTTCACTACTGTCTCTTAAAATGTGAAGGTATCTCTGTTGTACATGCAGGAATGCATTAAGTAAGAATCCCATCAGCAGTTTCGCCATCACTTCTTAAAATGTCACTTTCTATACCGACGACACTGACCAATTTCCTCACACTCATTTCGCTCTTTATACATCAGCTCCCTGCTTGCAGAAAAACTGCCTCATGCATCCTCATGCTTGCACAGCCAGAAGACAGTGTCTTCCTCGTTACACTGAGTTGATGTTGTAAAACTGTTGAAGTATTTATTTTGTTTTGTAAACATGCATTTAGCATAAAGCAATTATATTTGCCCACTCCTATGTTGATAAGAGTATTAAATACTTGACAAATTTCCCTTTAAGGTACATTTTGAATAGATAAAAATAACAATTAACTATGGACAATCATGCGATTAACCACGATTAAATATTTTAATTGATTGACATCAAACATTTGGATACATCCCTAGTTTTTTTGCGTCTTTATTGCTCCGTTTATTAGGCAAAATCTTTCTATCACCTTGCCTTTTTGGACACAGATGACTGTCTGACAGAGGGGAGGAGTGAGTGAGGTACACAACACTTGTTGACAGGAAGAGACAGACAGCAATGGTGTCTGAGCGCAACTGAGGTGAAATATGAGGTCAGAAAACTGTAATAAAAAAAATAAAAAAAAGTAAGTACAGTAAACGGTTTGCCTACCTAGCCTTGGTCATAAGGAATTAGCAATACAATCTGTGGCTAGATGCTTTGGAAAAACAGAGTGTAGATGCTAACCAGCAGGCAAAAATAGAAACAGATAAGTCTCAACCACAGGAAGACTGGTTTTCAGCCATAACCACACACATCAAAGGCCTCGCAGCTGCTTAATAAGTTTCCATCAACCTCTTCTGACACCGTTTCACTGCTGCACTCATCACTCAAATGGACTAATTCAGCTTCAAGAGACATGTCTTTCAATATCTGCTTTCAGAATTGTGAAATGTACAAACTCACAACCTTTATGAGAGCATTTAAATGGTAAATGGACTTGCATTTATATAGCGCCTTTCTAGTCTTCCGACCACTGCATGTCAACATTCGCACATACATTCATACAGTGATACACTGCAGAGGCTGCCATGCAAGGTGCCAACCTGCTGCTGCAACACAGACTCACGGCATATATTTAATTCAAGTACATAGACACATGTTTCCCTTTAATATCATGGTGCTCATTTTCTTCCTCGATATATCTTGTATATCATTGCATTTGATGTACTTTGGTGTGAAGATATTTATCATGACATAACATAATTTTCTGAAAAATAACTTTGGGTCAATACTCATTTGCGACTTTAAACACAGGCGTATTTATTAGGTGGCAATCTGAACCACTTGCCAGGAGTCGTGTCTAAAAGGTAACCTGCAAAAAATCTGATCTGAGGGTCGTAAAAATTTCTCGCAAGACTCGCTGCCGGAACGAACCTGTCCCAACCTTACTATTAGAGATCAATGCCTAACCTTAGCTATTAGAGGTCAATGCCTAACCTTAAGCTATTAGAGGTCAATGCCTAACCTTAGCTATTAAGGCCAATGCCTAACCTTAGCTATTAGAGGCAATGCCTAACCTTAGCTATTAGAGGTCAATTCAATGCCTAAACCTTAACTATTCAAAGTCAATGCCTAACCTTAGCTATTCGAGGTCAATGCCTAACCTAACTATTCGAAGGTCAATGCCGAACCTTAACTATTCAAGTCAATGCCTAACCTTAGCTATTAAGGTCAATGCCTAACCTTACTATTCAAGTAATGCCTAACCTTAGCTATTCAAGGTCAATGCCTAACCTTAGCTATTAGAGGTCAATGCCTAACCTTAGCTATTAGAGGTCAATGCCTAACCTTAGCTATTAGAGATCAATGCCTCCTTAACTATTCGAAGTCAATGCCTAACCTTAGCTATTAGAGGTCAATGCCTAACCTTAGCTATTCAAGGTCAATGCCTAACCTTAGCTATTCAAGGTCAATGCCTAACCTTAACTATTAGGTCAATGCCTAACCTATAACTATTCAAGGTCAATGCCTAACCTTAGCTATTCGAGGTCAATGCCTAACCTTAACTATTCGAGGTCAATGCCTAACCTTAACTATTCAAGGTCAATGCCGAACCTTAACTATTCAATGTCAATGCCTAACCTTAGCTATTAGAGGTCAATGCCTAACCTTAGCTATTAGAGGCCAATGCCTAACCTTTACTATTAGAGGCCAATGCCAAACGTTAGCTATTAGAGGCCAATGCCTAACCTTAGCTATTCAAGGTCAATGCCTAACCTTAGCTATTAGAGGTCAATGCCTAACCTTAACTATTAGAGGTCAATGCCTAACCTTAGCTATTAGAGATCAATGCCTAACCTTAACTATTCGAAGTCAATGCCTATCCTTAGCTATTAGAGGTCAATGCCTAACCTTAGCTATTCAAGGTCAATGCCTAACCTTAGCTATTCAAGGTCAATGCCTAACCTTAACTATTCTAGGTCAATGCCTAATATTAACTATTCAAGGTCAATGCCTAACCTTAGCTATTCGAGGTCAATGCCTAACCTTAACTATTCGAGGTCAATGCCTAACCTTAACTATTCAAGGTCAATGCCGAACCTTAACTATTCAATGTCAATGCCTAACCTTAGCTATTAGAGGTCAATGCCTAACCTTAGCTATTAGAGGCCAATGCCTAACCTTTACTATTAGAGGCCAATGCCAAACGTTAGCTATTAGAGGCCAATGCCTAACCTTAACTATTCGAAGTTAATGCCTAACCTTAGCTATTCAAGGTCAATGCCTAACCTTAGCTATTAGAGGTCAATGCCTAACCTTAACTATTAGAGGTCAATGCCTAACCTTAGCTATTAGAGATCAATGCCTAACCTTAGCTATTCAAGGTCAATGCCTTCTAGACACTACCGTGAAATGGATGGACAATAATAAGTAATCACCAGTCCTAGAACAACAATGAATACCACAATTAAATTTGGGCTTCACTCTCCAATTGCAGAATATTTATCTCAGTTTTGCTCGTGTGCTGCTGGGCGCTGATGTTGCATTGGAACAACCAATTGACTTTCACTTTTTGGCAATAAACGGTCTTTATCCATGTGGACACTACCGGTTCGTTACAGCCACAATCTGTGGCAGCTAGTTTCAGGGCAACAGATGGACTTTACCTGCAATATTTCATCTTGGTTTAACTCTAAAGCACATATTCCCATCAGAGGGAGATAATATTCTCCATCTAAACGCAGCAAGGCATTAACATGTTAACTTTCAACTGTCGAGAGGCTCTAAAGCATTATGTTTTCTGACACCTCTCAGCCATTTCATGAGGTTGTGCGCATCATTTTCTTCCTCGATATATCTTTGTATATCATTGCATTTTATGTTCTTTGGTGTGAAGATATTTATTGTGACATAACATTTTCTGAAAAATAACTTTGCGTCAACACTCATTTTCCTGAAAGCATGTATGAGGTCAGTTTGTTCAACAGGACAAGCGCAAAAAAAATCCTTCATCAGATGACTGATTCGAAATCTGCATGTTAAGCGTCCCGCCTCTTTACTTTGAAAGCACCCTGACTGGAGCTCAGTTCAGTTGCGGACATTGCAGAACTTCAGTCACACGCACCATGAAGATATTCACCTTGATAACAGCTTTAACTCTCTGCAGCTTTAGTGAGTACAACTGCATCTATAACTTTAACCCACCAGATTGGAAACTATTCACTTATTTAAATGTTTATTTAAAAGGAATCGTTAATGTTAATTTTGTTTAATTGAGAGTAAATCTGCTGTTTGTTTCAGGCTGGATCGCTGTCTCAGGTTCTGAGTCTCAGACTGTGGAGGTTCAGTCTGGTGAAGAAGTCACACTGACGTGCTCCAACATGTCCAGCTATGGATCCATGACATCGTGGGTCAGACTGGTGGACAGAACCAAGGCCAGCTGTATCTCTGGTATGTTCGACGCTATGAGCGATGTTAAATTCTGTGATGGAGTTCAAAATTGGAAATTTGAAATGAAATCCGACATCTCCACTCTCTTTCTCAAAATCAAACACGTGGATTTATCTGACCCTGGACAGTATTTCTGTGGATTTTACTCAAGTGGCCGTCTAACTTTCAGTGAAATATATACATTAAATATTAAAGGTAAGGTGATTCTAAAGTTTTTGGGTTTGGTTAAGTCCTGCTTATACTGCAAAGTAATTAATAAGTTAATGTTAAGAATAAGAATTTTCATAAAACAACATCATGTATGCAAGAAATTTGTAATTTTGATGTGATTCTGCCAAATCAGAGACTGATCTGTTTATCTATGAGACACATGATGACGTGGACAGCCAGTGTGAAAGTAAGACTCTCCTAAAGATTTCTATTATTGTGCAGATTATCAAAAGTTTGAGGGTAAAACAGTTCAGCTGAATTCAGTTTGGTCCATTTTAATTTGAGCCAGATCTCAAGTCTCTATAGAGTCTAACTTGATGATCTTTCCTGTATTAGTGAGTGACGGAACAGCAAAGCTGACGAGTATGATCCTGGGCGGTCTGACTGTCTTCCTGGTAGCGGTCATCATCGGTCTGGTTGTTAAAGCCAGGAAGCTGCAGACAGGTACTGTTCTGGTATTGTATTTCTGGTTGATTGTTTTTTATATATCCTGCATTAGTTTGTGTCAGTATGATGAAGAACTACAAAATCACATCAAATGTAATAACAGCAAAGGATTGTGAATTAAGATTAAACATATATTGTCTCTTTCATTCAGCTGCCAGTGAAGACCAGAACTCACAACTGTATGAGGTGAGTCAATGATATGTTTTAATACTTTAAAGAGGTGGTGGTTTGTTATTCTCACAAACTCATCTATTTGACACGTGTTACCGTGTGCTCTCTTTGCAGAATGTGGACTGTGATGAGCTGAGAGACGCAGCGCTGACTTTGTATTCAACAGTGAGGTACAGGAGGCCTGCCTCAGAGAGGGAAGTGGAGACTCGTGTTCATGCTGCCAGCAGATAGACGGCTTTTATCAGATTAATCTGCTGCTGTGTTCTTTGTGTTCAAAGCTTTGTGGGAATAAAATCTGAAATGGAGCAGTGAACATATTGTGTGCTGTCATAAAAACATAAAATGCATCAGTGTTAATTTGATGTGATATTATATCATGCATGTGTGTGAAGCTTTGCTAAATGTCTGAATAAAATACAAATGTTTTAAAAAATGTTTCATTGTTTTCTATTTCTTAGACTCTTAATTCTAATGACTGTATTATTTGTGTCCTTTACTTGTTGATGACAGTCACACTGTGACAGGACATCACATCCATCGTCTTCTACAACTAACTCATTATAAAATAACTGTTCTACTTCCTGTACTCCGTAAGAACATTGAACATCACTCATACTGTAATCATGTACTCTGTGATAACACAATATACTTTAGCTGTCCAGTAGTATAAATTCATTTAAGTCCCACATTGTTACCCCCTTATTCCCTACATAATTAATTTGAATATTATCTTAGAAAAATATTATATACATAAATTGATATGGCTTAAAAGAACATCCTCCTTTTATATTTTTAAAGATACTGATTTTAAAACATATTTGACATTGGCAAATTGGCATTGACATTTCAAATGTATTCCAATTATTTAACACAACCCTAATTAGTTTTTGTTTGTTTTTATTCATCTTTTCCTTTCCTAACATTGTATTTGTTGTGTGATTTATTTTATTTTTATACTGTAAAATATATTTACAGAATTGTAATAAAAAATCTAAACATTTGAAATAAATAAATAAAGTATAAAGTATATTTAAAAAACAAAAAAAATGTAGTTGATCTCAGTTGTTACAGCTTGTTTTCTTCCATTTTGGTGCGTTCATGTTACTCCAGGAGGCTCCGACATCACAGTGTTAACAGTCAGCTTTTTGGAAAGTTAGACAATGTGTTTATGAACGGCTGAAACGTAGAAACCCTCTCTGCCTGATGTTATGGAAGCTAACAGCTAACAGCTAACAGCTCAGTGTGAATGATTCCCCCTCTGATCCTCAGGACCTGTTCCTCTAGTAACACATTTAAAGCAGTAGTGCAGAGTTGTGCAAACCTGGAGGAAGAGATTGGGCGTTATAAACTGTAACCGCCGTATGAGAGCAGTGCAGAGCGGCGGCCATGAGCTAGCAAGTGGGGCACGCTCACATGCACTAACATGCATGCACGGTCGGCACGGCCATGTCAACAAAGCACGGAGAAACTGGGATTATAACACAAACACAGAGGGAGAGCGACTTCATTCTCTGCTCAGGTAGACATTACTGCTCTATATCTTTATGTAGTTGTTTGCTGTTTTATTAATGATCTAGTTATGGTATACAGAACCTTTAATTCAGCTGTAATGGACACAAACATGACCAGCATCTCTATGGTAAACCATTCAAGTTTGCATCAGATAACACACAGAAAATAGGAAGTTCCTCACTTACGAATCGTGAGAATGTTAAACTGGTGAGAAACTGGCGGTTTGCATCTTTCCTTCATCAGATGACTGATTAGAAATCTGCATGTTTAACACTCCGCCTCTTCACTTTGAAAGCACCCTGACTGGAGCTCAGTTCAGTTGCGGACATTGCAGAGCTTCAGTCACACGCACCATGAAGACCTTCACCTTGATAACAGCTTTAACTCTCTGCAGCTTTAGTGAGTACAACTGCATCTATTCTACTCTACTTCTATTTGTTTAAAAGTTTATCTAAAGGAAATGCTAATTTTGTTTAATTGAGAGTAAATCTGCTGTTTGTTTCAGGCTGGATCTCTGTCTCAGGCTCTGAGTCTCAGACTGTGGAGGTTCAGTCTGGTGAAGAAGTCACACTGACGTGCTCCAACATGTCCAGCTGGATCATGTCTGACATGGTGGTTCAGACTGGTGGACGGAACCAAGGCCAGCTGTATCTCTGTTATGTTCGACGCTAATAGCAACTTTAAATACTGTGATGGAGTTCAAAATTTGAGATTTAACATGAGCTCCAACATCTCCACTCTCTCTCTCAAAATCAAAGACGTGGATTTATCTGACTCTGGACTGTATTTCTGTGGATTTTACTCAAGCGGTAGTCCAACTGTCAGTGTAATACGTTTAAATGTTAAAGGTAAGGTCATTCTAAAGTATTTTGTGTCTTTTGGTTTAGTTAAGTCCTGCTTATACTGCAAAATAAATAATAAGTTAATGTTAATAATTGTAGGAATTGTCTTAAAACAACATCATCTGTGCAACAAAATTATAATTTTGATGTGATTCTGCCAAATCAGAGACTGATGAGACACATGATGACGTGGACAGCCAGTGCAGCCAGTGTGAAAGTAAGATTCTCCTAAAGATTTCTATCATTGTGCAGATTATCAAATGTTTGAGGGTAAAACAGTTCAGCTGAATTCAGTTTCGGTCCATTTTAATTCGAGCCAGATCTCAAGTCTCTATAGAGTCTAACTTGATGATATTTCCTGTATTAGTGAGAGACGGAACAGCAAAGCTGACGAGTATGATCCTGGGCAGGTCTGACTGGTTTCCTGGTAGCGGTCATCATCGGTCTGGTTGTTAAAAACAGGAAGCTTCAGACTTCAGGTACTGTTTCTGTTTGGTTTAGTTGCTGCTGTAAATTCTCTTCAAGTTGTGTCAAAATGCTAAACTGACCAGATGTTTTGTTTCTGTCTCTTAGCTGATGAAGAAGAACAGAATCCAGAGCAAAGAGAGGTGAATACAAAGTTATCCTTTACTTTAATAGCCGGAACTACAGTACATTGTATTGTCTAATATTAGCTTGTCCGTGAAATGATACAGTATTTTTATGTATGTATATAGTTGTACTGCGTGTACTGTATATGGGCTGATAAGTAACAAGAAATTGCATGTTTGAGCTACTTTAGAGCAGTGATTCTCAAAGTGGGGTCCGTGGCTCTCTGTCAGGAGGTCCACAAAAAAAATTGCTATAAATTATCAAATTGTGCCTTATTATTAAAAAGTACATATCTACTGATGGGGACCATTTGCGCAAATAGAACAAGCATGCTGTGTCCATTACTACCACCCAGGTTAGCTCTGGGCCAATAGAAACAATCAATCTGTCATGAATCAGTCACTTCACTCAGAACGCAACGGACCGTTCCTGCAGCAGCTTAACTTAGTTTAGTTTATTAGCCAGCTAGCTAGCTGGTGAGAATGGAGGACTATTTGAGTCAGTCCACAAGTGACGCTTGGGAATTAAATTCATGTCAAGTCACCACATAAAGACTGTAAATACTTTTCTTACAGAATATGGAGCTGAACTACGCAGCAGTGACATTTCAACAGAGAGCACAAAGAAGACAGCCGGAGCCGAATGTTATTTATGCTGCTACCAGATAAGACTCAGGAGATAACTGGAGCTGATGCTGTAATAATATCAATATGCTTTGGAGCTTTTGTAGAGCTTGTTGGTGAGAGGAAGAACCACTCTTGCCAAAACATTTCATTTTGCAATAAAGATCCGATATTCATTCATTTGCAAGAATACATGTTTGGTGTTTGATGGAGGACGAGCCTGTCCAGAGTCTCTTATACTGAGGGGTTAGATGGAGGTCTGCAGCAGTGAGTGAGGAACACATCACTTGTTTGACAGGAAGAGGCAGTACAGTGTGGTCAGAGCACAACTGAGGTGAAAATCATGAGGCGTGTTAACGGTTTCTAAAAAAAAAATGTGGGTGAGACAATTCAAAACCTCAAGAGCAGGATAGAAGAACCATACAGTACATATAGTCAACACAGAGTATTGTGATTGCGATATCATAACACGTGTGAAATCAATTAAAACACTATGTATAAAAGATGGATTAGCACTGGCAGGTAGGAAGGCAGACAGAAATCAGTTCAGTTTACTTTTCTCACATCAGCTGTGCTGCACAGAACATGCCAGAATCAAAAAATAAATAAATAAAGGACTTGACAAATAAACAAATATGCCATTAAAAGGAGCAAAAGTGTCTGTTTTAATTTGCTTTTTTATTTTTTTACCTTTGTAATATTTCCCTTATTTATTTACTCTTCGGTTTAATTTCCACTTTTATCTATTTATGTATTTATGAAATATTTTTACATGTATTTTATATTTATTTTTAAATGTATGTTCTTATTTATATGTTTTTTAATTGATTTATGCATGATTTTTCCTGAGCATTTCGCCCCTTATTTGTTTCCCCAAACTTATCTATCTCTGTATTCTTTTCTTTATATATTTATTCATACATTTTTTTTTACATTTCTTCGTGCATTTCTGCAGGGGGAGACTCGAGGGTACCCATAGAACCCATTTTCATTCACATATCTGGAGGTCAGAGGTCAAGGGACCCCTTTGAAAATGGCCATGACAGTTTTTCCTCGCCAAAATTTAGTTTAAGTTTGGAGCATTATTTAGCCTCCTTTACGACAAGCTACTTTGACATGGTTGATATCAATGTATTCATTATGTTTTCTACAGTAAATACACAATATGACAAGAAGTTGGGCCTTCAGCTCTCTGCATCATAACCTCACACAACAAAGGCCTTCATGTTCCCAAAGAACAATAATTGATCATGATGTTTTAAAGTGAAGTTAGGTTTGTGTTGTAACTGTAGATATAGAAACTGAGCATCATGTCAGCTGTAAATCATTCTCAAAATATCACCACTTCCCTTATTGCAAGTCACACTGTCAAACTCACACCCCTGCTTTATCTTCACATACAGTAGTGCAGCGTCTCTTTAAGAGGTGTCAGAAGCAGTGTGACACTTGTACAGTCAGACATAAAAGCATTTACGATCAGGACCGACATTTTATTAAATCAACGTTTTAAACTTACATATCCCAGGGTGATTGGAGAATGAGACTCAGGTGAGCAGGTGGATGTGGGAGTCAGGTGGGAAAGTCTGAGGACATCTGGTGGACGGATGGAGAACAGCAAAGACTACAAAGCTTCATAGAAATGAGTCTTAAAGAGGACCTGGTATGCTTATTTTCAGGTGCATACTTGTATTTGGAGTGTCTTGAACATGTTTACATGCTTTAATGTTCAAAAAACACTTTACTTTTCTCACACCGGCTGTGCTGCACTGAACCTGCCTTATCCCCAAACTGCTCCGAAGGCTGTGCCATCGGTGTGTATTGAGATTAGATCCTGATGGGCAGGTCGGCACCTGGCATGGCAGCTTCTGCCGTCAGTGTATGAATGTGTGTGTGAATGCTGACATGTAGTGTAAAACGCTTTGAGCGAGGCGCTATATAAATGCAAGTCCATTTACCACCGGACGTCATGTAAGCAGCTATTCTATTAGGTACTAAATATATCTATATTTCTAAAAATCAATGACTTCATTCAGCTGTCATGGATACCAACAGCTTGTGAAAATAGAAAATAGGAAGTTCTTCACTTACATATCGTGAGAATGTTAAACTGGTGAGAAACTGGCGGTTTGCATCTTTCCTTCATCACATGACTGATTAGAAAGCTGCATGTTTAACACTCCGCCTCTTTACTTTGAAAGTAACCTGACTGGAGCTCAGTTCAGTTGCAGAGCTTCAGTCACACGCACCATGAAGACCTTCACCTTGATAACAGCTTTAACTCTCTGCGGCTTTAGTGAGTACAACTGCATCTAGTCTACTCTACTTCTATTTGTTTAATAGTTTATCATCTAAAGGAAATGTTCATTTTGTTTAATTGAGAGTAAATCTGCTGTTTGTTTCAGGCTGGATCTCTGTCTCAGGCTCTGAGTCTCAGACTGTGGAGGTTCAGTCTGGTGAAGAAGTCACACTGACGTGCTCCAACATGTCCAGCAGTGATTCTATGACATGGTGGTTCAGACTGGTGGACAGAACCAAGGCCAGCTGTATATCTATTATGTTCGACGCTAATAGCAACTTTAAATACTGTGATGGAGTTCAAAATTTGAGATTTAACATGAGCTCCAACATCTCCACTCTCTTTCTCAAAATCAAAGACGTGGATTTATCTGACTCTGGACAGTATTTCTGTGGATTTTACTCAAGCGGTAGTCCAACTGTCAGTGTAATACATTTAAATGTTAAAGGTAAGGTCATTCTAAAGTATTTTGTGTCTTTTGGTTTGTTTAAGTCCTGCTTATACTGCAAAATAATAAATAAGGTAATGTAAATAATTATAAGATTTTTTTTAAAACAACATCATGTGTGCAACAAAATTATAATTTTGATGTGATTCTGCCAAACCAGAGACTGATGAGACACATGATGACGTGGACAGCCAGTGCAGCCAGTGTGAAAGTAAGATTCTCCTAAAGATTTCTATCATTGTGCAGATTATCAAATGTTTGAGGGTAAAACAGTTAAGCTGGAATTCAGTTCGGTCCATTTTAATTTGAGCCAGATCTCAAGTCTCTATAGAGTCTAACTTGATGATATTTCCTGTATAAGTGAGTGACGGAACAGCAAAGCTGATGAGTCTGATCCTGGGTGGTCTGACTGTCTTCCTGGTAACAGTCATCGTCGGTCTGGTCGTTAAAGTCAGGAAGCTGCAGACAGGTACTGTTCTGATATTTTATTTCTGGTTGATTGTTTTTTATATATTCTGCATTAGTGTGTGTCAGTATGATGAAGAACTGCAAAATCACATTAAATGTAATAACAGCAAAGGATTGTAAATTAAGATTAAACATATATTGTCTCTTTCATTCAGCTGCCAGTGAAGACCAGAACTCACAACAGTATGAGGTGAGTCAACTGATATGTTCTAATACTTTAAAGAGGTGGTGGTTTGTTATTCTCACAAACTCAGCTATTTGACACGTGTTACCGTGTGCTCTCTTTACAGAATGTGGACTGTGATGAGCTGAGAGACGCAGAGCTGACTTTGTATTCATCAGTGGGGACCGGGAGGCCTGCCTCAGAGAGGGAAGTGAAGACTCGTGTTCATGCTGCCAGCAGATAGACGTTTTTTTATCAGATTAATCTGCTGCTGTGTTCTTTTGCGGGTGGACGGGAGGAGTTTCCATTTTCTTACTGAAAGAAACACTCAAATTATTAAACGTGCTTTTACTATCATGTATTTCTGTGTGTCTTGGAGGAGTGAGTGAGTTACACATCACTTGTCAGACAGGAGGAGACAGCACTGAGGTGAAACCAGGAGGTCCGTTAACTCAAAGCTTTGTGGGAATAAAATCTGAAATCAAGCAGTGAACATATTGTGTGCTGTCATAAAAACATAAAATGCATCAGTGTTAATTTGATGTGATATTATATCATGCATGTGTGTGAAGCTTTGCTAAATGCCTGAAAAAAAAACAAATGTTTTAAAAAATGTTTCATAGTTTTCTATTTCTTATAGACTCTTAATTCTAATGACTGTATTATTATTTGTGTCCTTTACTTGTTGATGACAGTCACACTGTGACAGGACATCACATCCATCGTCTTCAACTAACTCATTATAAAATAACTGTTCTACTTCCTGTACTCCGTAACAACATTGAATATCACTCATACTGTAATCATGTACTCTGTGATAACACTATATACTTTAGCTGTCCAGTAGTATAAATTCATTTAAGTCCCACATTGTTACCCCCCTTATTCCCTACATAATTAATTTGATTAATATCTTATAAAATATTATATACAAAAATGTATATGGCTTTAAAGAATACCCTCCTTTTATATTTTTTTTAAGATACTGATTTTAAAACATATTTGACATATGCAAATTGGCATTGACATTTCAAATTTATTCCAATTGTTTAACACAACCCTAATTAGTTTTTGTTGTTTTTTTATTTTGTTTTTATTCATTTTTTCCTTTCCTTACATTTTATTTGTTGTATGATTTATTTTATTTTTATATTATTTTTATACTGTAAAATATATTTGCAGATTTGTCATGAAAAATCTAAACATTTGAAATAAATAAATAAATATATAAATAAAGTATAAAGAATAAAGAAAAACAATTAGTTGATCTCAGTTGTTACAGCTTGTTTTCTTCATAATTGGAGCGTTCAAGTTACTCCAGGAGGCTCCGACATCACAGTGTTGACAGTCAGCTGTTTGGAAAGTTAGACAATGTGTTTATGAACGGCTGAAACAGAGAAACCCTCTCTGCCTGATGTTATGGAAGCTAACAGCTAACAGCTAACAGCTCAGTGTGAATGATTCCCCCTCTGATCCTCAGGACCTGTTCCTCTAGTAACACATTTAAAAGCAGTAGTGCAGAGTTGTGCAAACCTGGAGGAAGAGATTGGGCGTTATAAGCTGTAACCGCCGTATGAGAGCAGTGCAGAGCGGCGGCCTTGAGCTAGCAAGTGGGGCACGCGCACATGCACTAACATGTACTCAGGGTCGCCCCGGCTATGTCCACAAAGCACGGAGAAACTGGGATTACAACACAAACACAGAGGGAGTGCGACTTCATTCTCTGCTCAGGTAGACATTACTCCTCTATATCTTTATATAGTTGTTTGCTGCTTTATTAATGATCCAGATATCGTCTGGAGAATCTTTAATTCAGCTGTCATGAACACAAACATGACCAGCATCTGTATGGTAAACAACTCAAGTCTGCATCTGTAAATAACACATAGAAAATAGGAAGTTCCTCACTTACAAATCGTGAGAATCTTAAACTGGTGAGAAACTGGTGGTTTACGCCTTTTCTTCATCAGATAACTGATTAGAAATCTGCATGTTTAACACCCCGCCTCTTTACTTTGAAAGCACCCTGACTGGAGCTCAGTTCAGTTGCGGACACTGCAGAGCTTCAGTCACACGCACCATGAAGACCTTCACCTTGATAACAGCTTTAACTCTCTGCAGCTTTAGTGAGTACAACTGCATCTAGTCTACTCTACTTCTACTTATTTAAAAGTGTATTTAAAAGGAATCCTTCATGGTCATTCTGTTTAATTGAAACTAAATCTGCTGTTTGTTTCAGGCTGGATCGCTGTCTCAGGTTCTGAGTTTCAGACTGTGGAGGTTCAGTTTGGTGAAAATGTCACACTGACGTGCTCCAACATGTCCAGGGTTGTATCTTTGACATGGTGGTCCAGACTGGTGGACAGAACCAAGGCCAGCTGTATCACTGTTATGTTCAACGCTAAAAGCGTTAAATACTGTAAAGAAGATCAAAAATTTAAATATGAAATGAGCTCCAACACCTCCACTCTCTTTCTCAAAATCAAAGATGTGGATTTATCTGACTCTGGACTGTATTTCTGTGGATTTAACTCAGATGCCCATCCAACTTTGGGTGTAATACGTTTAAATGTTAAAGGTAAGGTCATTCTAAAGTCTTGTCTTTCTTTTGGTACCCATTCTTCTACCTTTTATGTTTATACATTTAATATACTGTAGGTTGTCTTCTAACAAAACAGACAACGAAGTGACTATTTGAACATTAACAAAATGTGATTATGATGCAAATATGTCATAATTCAATAAAGACTAGGGTTATCTTAATTTCAGTAAAAGGCAGCAATGAGACACATGATGACGTGGACAGCCAGTGTGAAAGTAAGATTCTCCTAAAGATTTCTATCATTGTGCAGATTATCAAATGTTTGAGGGTAAAACAGTTCAGCTGGATTAATTTTAGTCCATTTTAATTTGAGCCAGATCTCAAGTCTCTATAGAGTCTAACTTGATGATCTTTCCTGTATAAGTGAGTGACGGAACAGCAAAGCTGACGAGTATGATCCTGGGCGGTCTGACTGGTTTCCTGGTAGCGGTCATCATCGGTCTGGTTGTTAAAGTCAGGAAGCTTCAGACTTCAGGTACTGTTTCTGTTTGGTTTAGTTGCTGCTGTAAACTCTCTTCAAGTTGTGTCAAAATGCAAAACTGACCAGATGTTTTGTTTCTGTCTCTTAGCTGATGGAGAAGAACAGAATCCAGAGCAAAGAGAGGTGAATACAAAGTTATCCTTTACTTTTATATATTGTTTAATAAGCACTGTTGACTCACAGCAATTTAATTGCAATTTTTTTAAGAACCCATTTTCATTCACATATCTTGAGGTCAGAGGTCAAGGGACCGCTTTGAAAATGGCCATGCTAGTTTTTCCTCGACAAAATTTAGCAGAGGTTTGGAGCGTTATTTAAACTCCTTCCTAACAAGCTAGTATGACATGGTTGGTACCGATGGATTCCTTAGGTTTTTTAGTTTCATATGATACCAGTATCTTCACAACAATCTATCACAAGTTGCATTAATGTGATAAAGAAATTAGTGGTGCTAAAACAAATTTGCATGATCGCCTTAACTTTGACAGCCCTAATCTATTTATAAATGAATACTGGCCAAATATCAAAATGGGTGTCAGCCTCAAAAGTCCAGTATCTGTGGGGCTACAGTATATTGTGGGAATTAAAATCATGTCAAGTCACCACATTAAGACTGTAAATACTTTTCTTACAGAATGTGGAGCTGAACTACGCAGCAGTGACATTTCAACAGAGAGCAGAAAGAAGACAGCCGGAGCCGAATGTTATTTACGCTGCTACCAGATAAGACTCAGGAGATAACTGGAGCTGATGCTGTAATAATATCAATATGCTTTGGAGCTTTTGTAGAGCTTGTTGGTGAGAGGAAGAACCACTCTTGCCAAAACATTTCATTTTGCAATAAAGATCCGTTGGATGCAGAGCTTTCATTCTGAGCATTTCCTTTCTCTCAGTTCAAAGAATACATGTTTGGTGTTTGATGGAGGACGAGCCTGTCCAGAGTCTCTTATACTGAGGGGTTAGATGGAGGTCTGCAGCAGTGAGTGAGGAACACATCACTTGTCTGACAGGAAGAGGCAGTACAGTGTGGTCAGAGCACAACTGAGGTGAAAATCATGAGGCCTGTTAAAGGTTTCTAAAAAAAAAATGTGGCTGAGACAATTCAACACTTCAAGAGCAGGATAGAAGAAGAACCATACAGTACATATAGTCAACACAGAGTATTTTAATTGCAATATCATAAGACCGGAGGCCTGTACTACGAAGCAGGATATATGGTTAGTGAGGTCACTTTAGGGTTAACCTTCAGGGTTTTCAGTCCTACGACGGTGGTTCACTTCCTACCGGGATAGATCGCCATGGTAACTGATGCTGAAACATAACCTGCTCCTGAGCAGGTTATGTTTCAGATAAGAGATCAAAAGCAACGCCTACTGACCAATCAGAGCTCGGCGCACAGATCGTATGATAATATTACACAAAGATGAAGAAGTTACAGTCATAATCCAGACTAAAAACAACACAGTTTAAACTGACAAATGCAGGAAGGACAGCTGGCTGTATGTTGTGGGTGTTTACCGCTTTGAATTATGTTTTTATATTTATTTTTTTACTTGTTCTCAAGTCCGTTTCACACCGCCGGAGTCGGAGACGTAGCTGAAAGAGGGCTGAAATATTCATACACGCCACATTGGGCAAAATGAAGTCTATTCTATTCATCCATTATCCTCTGAAAGCTTTTTATAATATCACTGCCCCATCTAGCCGACTATATCTGACTTTTGAGTATTGGGTTAAATTAATAAGTCTGTTAATTTACGCATTCACACATCGGCAATTCTTTCTTTTGCCAGCTGTCCTTCCTGCATTTGTCAGCTTCAACTGAGTTACTTTTAGTCTGGATTATGTGTTTAACTTCTTTGTATTTGTCTAATATTATAGTTTGTAAAATGTGCCGCTTGAAGAAGGCTAAATAACGCTCCAAACATACGTACATTTTTGGTGAGGAAAAACTGGCATTGACATTTTCAAAGAGGTCCCTTGACCTTTGACATCCAGATTTGTTAATGAAAATGGGTTCTCTTTGTACCCACGAGTCTCCCCTTTACAGACATGTCCACTTTATGGTAATCACATGCAGTTTGGGGACAAGTCATAGTCAAGTCAGCACACTGACACACTGACAGCTGTTGTTGCCTGTTGATTTGAGCATATTTCTTATCCTAAATGCAGTACCTGTGAGGGTTTCTGGACAATATCAGTCATTGTTCTGTGTTGTTATTTGATTTACAATAATAAATATATTCATACATTTGCATAAAGCAGCATATTTGCCCACTCCCAAACACAAATCTAAAACAGTGCATTCAGACATCGCAGCATCAAGCATAAAAATATGACGCGACAGGTGCGTCGCTTTGTTTTCTTGTCATATTTCATACAGTATGTCATACCAGAGCAGACTGTTACGGGTTAGGTGAGGATGCTTTCAATGACAGCTGTAGGAGTCGTGTTGTTTAAGCATCTATAATTCTTTGTGGCAACTTTTGTCTCAAATAGCGTCTGACACAGATATAACTTTGACTCTCCTACCACCAAACTTTCCTGTGAAGTCATATTTCAAAGTTTTTGCATTGAGCAAATGTGAGCAGCAAGATGAAAAACAAACCCCGCCTCTCTAAACCCTTTATAAGAGCTCAGCGGTACAAACTATCCCTGCAGTGACGCGATTGAACGCACAATGAGGAGCTTCACCTTGATAACAGCTTTACTTCTCTGCAGCCTCAGTAAGTACTGACACCAAACCATGTAACCAGTAACCCACCAGAATATGAACTTGCAAATTAGAACTGAATGTATTCTTGTTGTTGTTGTCTTATTACAGTAACTGTTGCATTACAAGCTTAGGGTTGTTTGTTTCAGGCTCCGTCTCAGGTTCTGAGTCTCAGACTGTGAAGGTTCAGTCTGGTGATGAAGTCACACTGACGTGCAACAACATTACCAGCCGTCCAACTCATACGGAGTGGTTCAGACTGATCAACAGAACCAAGCCCAGCTGCATCTCCTATATGTACGGGTCTGAAGGTGAAGCTTCGTTCTGTGATGGATTTCAAAAAGAAAAATTTGAAATGAGCTCCAACAAGTCCACTGTCTTTCTTAAAATCAAGCGAGTGGATTTATCTGACTCTGGACTGTATTTCTGTGGAATCTACGTGAAAGCACATACTGTCATTGCCGATGTAACACATTTAATCGTTCAAGGTAAGACTGTCATATTTACATACATCTCGCATTTATTGCATTAAAACAGCATAAAGACAAATAAGAAACCAATACGCGTCAAAACATTTTTCTTTTTAATAGGTAATGGCAAATCTGATGGTGAAGTGGTTTGTAAGACTGAAAGTAAGATTCTCCTTTTTCATTGTGCAAGTTACCACCGAGCCAGTAATTTCAATCTTAACCACGTCTTTAAAAAATAGAGTCTAATTCTATCATCGTTCTTGTAGAGGAGTTTGATGAAACGGCAAACCTAATGAGTTTGATCCTGGGTGGTCTGACCGTTTCCCTCACCATAGTCGTCGTTGTTCTGGCTGTTAAAGTCAGGAAACTTCAGACAGGTACAGCAGATTTACAATTTGTTACACATGATGGAAAAATCTAAAGCAAAGTATATGATCAGTAATAATGAACTAATCACACTTTCGTCTTTTGCCATTTAGCTGTGAATGAGGAGCCGCAGCCAGAAAGAAACAAGGTGAACTCACCATTAACTTAAATAAAACTGTGTTATGGTTTTAAAGTTGCATTTAAACACATGATATGTCTGTTAATGATCTTTGTCCCGAGTTTTAACAGTTGAGGTTCATTAACTTTAATTTAATCTCAATCTAATTTTTTTGTGAAGAAAGAGTTTCCACCATGCCGTTACATACAGTTACAAAACTGTTATTTCAATTTTTTTAATATAACCAATCAATTTTAGTTCTGTTGATGAGCTTTTGTCATACAATCTGGCCAATATCCTATTGTTTAAACAACTTTCAATCAGTAAACAGAATTTTGGTCAAACTATGTATGTTTTAGCGTCAAATGCTATTTTCCCAAGCCCTTCTAAAAACTTTTTCCCATGTGACCTGACATATGTCTGCATGATGACGATGCTACATATACAGTATATATACATCATTATGTTCAGATATTAACATTACAAACAGTAACTTAGATGGCGGTCAAGCGAAGCAATGTACTGCTTTGTGAACGCCACTTTAGTTTGGCGCCGAAAGTCACACAATAACACAAACAAACTAACCGATCTATGCAGCGATAGACCAGCAACTCCTGTGATCTGCGAGGTGAAATTACTGTTTTTGTGAATGGAGTCTGGTGGCTTTGAAGAGAGCAATATAACGGCTTCAGTTTCCCGTCGGAAAGGGACTCCATTCAAGAAAACAATCATTTTACCTTGCAGATCGTGGGAGCATTCATACATACAACTCCTAAGGTTCCTAAATCCTATGTTTAAATGATTCCTTCGTGGAACAACCCACAAATACAGACTTTTGGAAGACTCAGCAGTGTGTGTGTGTGTGTGTGTGTGTGTGTGTGTGTTTGTGTGTGTGTGTGAGATACCGTATGTGACTCTAAATACTCTGAATTACAGAATATGGGCTCAGATGAACTGAACTACGCAGCTCTAAGTTTCCAGGCAAAGCCAAAAAGAAGCCGCAGACCTGCACCTGAGAGAGAGATGGAGCCACATGTTGTGTACGCTGCCACCAGATAGACCCAGGAAGCAACAGAAACTCATGCTTTATGTCATTAATCTTATTAGTTCCTAGTCTAATTAGCTGTTCTTAGGGTGATTCAATGGAAATAAATACATTTTGAATAATGTCTCTGTATTTTCTCGCTCATGATTCTTTCAGTTTCTCTCTCGTGTCTATATTTCTTATTTTTTTCTGAGAGGACAAGAGTGTGCTTAACGTGTGATGGAGGACTCAGAAAGGACACTGATGACTTCAAACTTACTTGGTCTGTGGACGGAGGAGGGAGTGGCGTACACATGACTTGTTTGACAGGAAGAGACACAGTGTGGTCTGAGAACTACTGTGGTGAATATCATGAGGCATTTGAAGTCAAAGCTCTGTGGAAACTATAAAAAGAAGGTGTGAAAAATTGTTTACGACAAAATGAAACTAGCTGCTGTAAATGTATTTAGACCTTTTGGATGAATAGTGGAGCAATAAAAACAGTACAGACCAGCCAACCTGGGTTGTCAAACATTGTCTGAGTCAAATATAAAGTCTCCACCATAGGAAGTCTTCAGCAGTGACCACAAACATCAACAGAACTGATATTCTCACAAACAAGAATAACGCTCCCTTAAAACATGTATACCAATCTCTTCTGACGTTGTTGAATCACTCCACTCCTCATCACTTCACACAAATGTATTTAACTGCTTTACTTCCTCACACACCACATCAACATCTGGATTCAAAACGGAGCAGCCCACAGGAGACCGGAGGCCTGTACTACGAAGCCGGATATAGGGTTAGCGAGGTCACTTTAGGGTTAACCTTCAGGGTTTTCAGTCCTACGACGGTGGTTCACTTCTTACCGGGATAGATCGCCATGGTAACTGATGCTGAACACCTAACCTGCTCTGCAGCAGGTTATGTTCCAGATAAGAGATCAAAAGCACCACCTACTGACCAATCAGAGCTCGGTGCGCAGATCGTATGATAATATTACACAAAGACGAAGAAGTTACAGTCATAATCCAGGCTAAAAACAACACAGTTTAAATTAACAAATACAGGAAGGACAGCTGGCTGTATGTTGTGGGTGTTTACCGCTTTGAATTATGTTTTTATATTTATTTTTTTACTTGTTTTCAAGTCCGTTTCACACCACCGGAGTCGGAGACGTAGCTGAAAGAGGGCTGAAATATTCGTACACGCCACATTGGGCAAAATGAAGTCTATTCTATTCATCCATTATCCTCTGAAAGCTTTTTATAATATCACTGCCCCATGTGTTTAACTTCTTCGTATTTGTCTAATATTATAGTTTGTAAAATGTGCCGCTCGAAGGAGGCTAAATAACGCTCCAAACATATATTAATTTTTGGTGAGGAAAAACTGGCATTGACATTTTCAAAGGGGTCACTTGACCTTTGACCTCCAAATATGTGAATGAAAATGGGTTCTCTTTGTACCCACGAGTCTCCCCTTTACAGACATGTCCACTTTATGATAATCACATGCAGTTTGGGGACAAGTTATAGTCGAGTCAGCACACTGACACACTGACAGCTGTTGTTGCCTGTTGGGCTGCAATTTGCCATGTTATGATTTGAGCACATTTTGTATGCTAAATGCAGTACCTGTGAGGGTTTCTGGACAATATCTGTCATTGTTCTGTGTTGTTATTTGATTTACAATAATAAATATATACATACATTTGCATAAAGCAGCATATTTGCCCACTCCCAAACACAAATCTAAAACAGTGCATCCAGACATCGCAGCATCAAGCATAAAAATATGACGCGACAGGTGCGTCGCTTTGTTTTCTTGTCATATTTCATACAGTATGTCATACCAGAGCAGACTGTTACGGGTTAGGTGAGGATGCTTTCAATGACAGCTGTAGGAGTCGTGTTGTTTAAGCATCTACAATTCTTTGTGGCAACTTTTGTCTCAAATAGCGTCTGACCCAGATATAACTTTGACTCTCCTACCACCAAACTTTCCTGTGAAGTCATATTTCAAAGTTTTTGCATTGAGCAAATGTGAGCAGCAAGATGAAAAACAAACCCCGCCTCTCTAAACCCTTTTATAAGAGCTCAGCGGTACAAACTATCCCTGCAGTGACGCGATTAAACGCACAATGAGGAGCTTCACCTTGATAACAGCTTTACTTCTCTGCAGCCTCAGTAAGTACTGACACCAAACCATGTAACCAGTAACCCACCAGAATATGAACTTGCAAATTAGAACTGAATGTATTCTTGTTGTTGTTGTTGTCTTATTACAGTAACTGTTGCATTACAAGCTTAGGGCTGTTTGTTTCAGGCTCCGTCTCAGGTTCTGAGTCTCAGACTGTGGAGGTTCAGTCTGGTGAAGAAGTCACACTGACATGCAACAACATTACGAGCCGTCCAGCTGGTACGGAGTGGTTCAGACTGATCAACAGAACCAAGCCCAGCTGCATCTCCTATATGTACTGGTCTGATGGCAAAGCTTCGTTCTGTTATGGATTTCAAAATAGATTTGAAATGAGCTCCAACATCTCCACTGTCTTTCTTAAAATCAAGCGAGTGGATTTATCTGACTCTGGACTGTATTTCTGTGGATTCTACGTGGACAGACGTACCGTCATTGCCGATGCAACACATTTAATCGTTCAAGGTAAGACTGTCATATTTACATACATCTCACATTTATTGCATTAAAACAGCATAAAGACAAATAAGAAACCAATACGTGTCAAAATTTTTTGTTTTTGTTTTAAAGGTGATGGTGAATCTGATGGTGAATCTGATGGTGAAGTGGTTTGTAAGACTGAAAGTAAGATTCTCCTTTTTCATTGTGCAAGTTACCACCGAGCCAGTAATTTCAATCTTAACCACGTCTTTAAAAAATAAAGTCTAATTCTATCATCGTTCTTGTAGAGGAGTTTGATGAAACGGCAAACCTAATGAGTTTGATCCTGGGTGGTCTGACCGTTTCCCTCACCATAGTCATCGTTGTTCTGGCTGTTAAAGTCAGGAAACTTCAGACAGGTACAGCAGATTTACAATTTATTACACATGATGGAAAAATCTAAAGCAAAGTATATGATAAGTAATAATGAACTAATCACACTTTCGTCTTTTGCCATT
The DNA here is from genome assembly GCA_014673565.1 of Sebastes schlegelii. Taxonomy (NCBI): domain Eukaryota; kingdom Metazoa; phylum Chordata; class Actinopteri; order Perciformes; family Sebastidae; genus Sebastes; species Sebastes schlegelii. Next base: position 9,018,011 of record CM025844.1, read on the forward strand.
TAGCTGTGAATGAGGAGCCGCAGCCAGAAAGAAACAAGGTGAACTCACCATTAACTTAAATAAAACTGTGTTATGGTTTTAAAGTTGCATCGAAACACATGATATGTCTGTTAATGATCTTTGTCCCGAGTTTTAACAGTTGAGGTTCATTAACTTTAATTTAATCTCAATCAAATTTTTTTGTCAAGAAAGAGTTTCCACCATGCCGTTACATACAGTTACAAAACTGTTATTTAAAATGTTTTAATATAATCAATCAATTTTAGTTCTGTTGATGAGCTTTTGTCATACAATCTGGCCAATATCCTATTGTTTGAACAACTTTCAATCAGTAAACAGATTTTTCCTAGTTTTAATGTAAAGGGCGGATCCATTATTTTTGTTTGTTTGAGGTTTTTATATCATCCTGTAGCTTCCCAGTGGTGTTGCTTATGTATCCATATCCGAACAATCAAATTTTGGTCAAAGTACGTATGTTTCAGCGTCAACATGCTATTTTCCCAAGCCCTTCTAAAGACTTTTTCCCATGCGACCTGACGTAGGTTTCTGCATGATGACACTGCTACATGTACAGTATATATACTTTCTTATAGCAAATGTATTAATGTTACATACAGTAACTTAGATGGCGGTCGGCACGCTTCCAGTTTGGAGAAGCAGACAGGAGCACTGGCATGAAAGCTAAGCAATGTACTGCTTTGTGAACGCCACATTAGTTTGGCGCCGAAAGTCACACAATAACACAAACAAACTAACCGATCTATGCAGTGAAAGACCGGCAACTCCTGTGATCTGTGAGGTGAAATTACTGTTTTTGTGAATGGAGTCTGGTGGCTTTGAAAAGAGCAATATAACGGCTTCAGTTTTCCCGTCGGAAAGGGCCGCCTGACGGCAATGTAAAGCGGTAAAAAATATTCTAAATATACATTTAAATTGATATGGAATTTTTTAGGTGGCTAAAATAAATTTTTCTGCCGTTCCCGTCCAAAGCTGCTTTACCTCGCCGTCAGGGAACTGAAGCAGTTATCTTTGCTCTCTTCAAAGCTACCAGACTCCATTCAAGAAAGATTTTTGGAAGACTCAGCTGTGTGTGTGTGTGTGTGTGTGTGTGTGTGTGTGTGTGATACCGTATGTGACTCTAAATACTCTGAATTACAGAATCTGGGCTCAGATGAACTGAACTACGCAGCTCTAAGTTTCCAGGCAAAGCCAAAAAGAAGCCGCAGGCCTGCACCTGAGAGAGAGATGGAGCCACATGTTGTGTACGCTGCCACCAGATAGACCCAGGAAGCAACAGAAACTCATGCTTTATGTCATTAATCTTATTAGTTCCTAGTCTAATTAGCTGTTCGTGGGTTGATTCAATGGAAAGAAATACATTTTGAATAATGTCTCTGTATTTTCTCGCTCATGATTCTTTCAGTTTCTCTCTCGTGTCTATATTTCTTATTTTTTTCTGAGAGGACAAGAGTGTGCTTAACGTGTGATGGAGGACTCAGAAAGGACACTGATGACTTCAAACTTACTTGGTCTGTGGACGGAGGAGGGAGTGGCGTACACATCACTTGTTTGACAGGAAGAGACACAGTGTGGTCTGAGAACTACTGTGGTGAATATCATGAGGCATCTGAAGTCAAAGCTCTGTGGAAACTATAAAAAGCAGGTGTGAAAACTGCCCTATGACAAAATCAAAAACTAGATGCTGTAAATGTATTTAGACCTTTTGGATGAATAGTGGAGCAATAAAAACAGTATTGACCAGCCAACCTGGGTTGTCAAACATTGTCTGAGTCAAATATAAAGTCTCCACCACAGGAAGTCTTCAGCAGTGACCACAAACATCAACAGAACTGATATTCTCACAAACAAGAATAACGCTCCCTTAAAACATGTATACCAATCTCTTCTGACGTTGTTGAATCACTCCACTCCTTCTTACCGGGATAGATCGCCATGGTAACTGATGCTGAACACCTAACCTGCTCCGGAGCAGGTTATGTTCCAGATAAGAGATCAAAAGCACCGCCTACTGACCAATCAGAGCTCGGTGCGCAGATCGTATGATAATATTACACAAAGCCGAAGAAGTTACAGTCATAATCCAGACTAAAAAACAACACAGTTTGAACTGACAAATGCAGGAAGGACAGCTGGCTGTATGTTGTGGGTGTTTACCGCTTTGAATTATGTTTTCCTATTTATTGTTTTACTTGTTCTCAAGTCCGTTTCACACCGCCGGAGTCGGAGACGTAGCTGAAAGAAGGCTGAAATATTCATACACGCCACATTGGGCAAAATGAAGTGTTTACTATTCATCCATTATCCTCTGAAAGCTTTTTATAATATCACTGCCCCATATGTTTAACTTCTTCGTATTTGTCTAATATTATAGTTTGTAAAATGTGCCGCTCGAAGGAGGCTAAATAACGCTCCAAACATATATTAATTTTTGGTGAGGAAAAACTGGCATTGACATTTTCAAAGGGGTCACTTGACCTTTGACCTCCAGATATGTGAATGAAAATGGGTTCTCTTTGTACCCACGAGTCTCCCCTTTACAGACATGTCCACTTTATGGTAATCACATGCAGTTTGGGGACAAGTTATAGTCGAGTCAGCACACTGACACACTGACAGCTGTTGTTGCCTGTTGGACTGCAGTTTGCCATGTTTTGATTTGAGCATATTTTGTATGCTAAATGCAGTACCTGTGAGGGTTTCTGGACAATATTTGTCATTGTTCTGTGTTGTTAATTGATTTACAATAATAAATATATACATACATTTGCATAAAGCAAGCATATTTGCCCACTCCCAAACACAAATCTAAAACAGTGCATCCAGACATCGCAGCATCAAGCATAAAAATATGACGCAACAGGTGCGTCGCTTTGTTTTCTTGTCATATTTCATACACTCCAGCAGCATACAGCATACGGCTTCAGCTTCCCGTCGGAAAATGTCGCCTGATGACAATGTCAAGTGGTGAAAATATTCTAAATATACATTTAAACTGATATTGAATTTGTTAGGTGGCTAAAATAAGTTTTTCTGCCGTTCCTGTCAACAGCTGCTTTACCTCGCCGTCAGGGAACTGAAGCCGTTATTGAATTAGCTCATTTTACGTATCTCAACACTGAGACCACAGTTGCTTCATATATTTTATTAAACACTTTATTGATTTACAGAATCTGGGCTCTGATGAGCTGAACTCTGCAGCGCTGAGGTTCCTTCCGGAGACAATGAGGAACAGGAGGCCTGCATCAGAGAGAGAAGTGGAGACTCGTGTTGTTTATGCACCCAGCAGATAGACTCTGGAAGACACTGTATTGAGACGTTAATGCAAATTTGTTTTAACACCACTGATATCTTTAACGCAATCGATCTTTCGGAGGTTGCAGCCGGCTCAGTTTTTACAGCTACAGAGCTAGCTTGTCATGAAGGAGGTTAAATAACGCTCCAAAGTAGTGCTAAATTTTGGCGAGGAAAAACTGGAACGGACATTTTCAAAGGGGTCCCTTGACCTCTATCCTCAAGATATGTGAACTGTCATAGTCAAGTCAGACCACTGACGTCTGTTGTTGCCTGTTGGGCTGCAGTTTACCATGTTATGATTTGAGTGTATTTTGTTATGCTAAATGCAGTACCTGTGAGGGTTTCTGGACAATATTTATCATTGTTTTGTGTTGGTAATTGATTTCCAATAATAAATATATACATATATTTGCATAAAGCCGCATATTTGTCCACTCCCATGTTGATAAGAGTATTAAATACTTGACAAATCTCCCTTTAATTTGATTAATTTGTGATTAATCACGATGAAGAATCATGCAATTAAATATTATAATCGATTGACAGCCCTATAGAACAGATGCTTTATCTTATTAATCTACTGCCAGCGTCCATGCCTGGTATTTTGTTAAATAAAGTTCCTATACTCATGGTCAGTTTCATCCCTCTTTCTTTCTGTCTCTCTCTCTCTCTGCAAAAAGTCTCCATCTTTATTATTTTGTCTGCCTCCCATCTTAATCAAGCTTCAAATATGTTTGATGAGGAGGAGCCACAAGGGACACTGATGATGGTGAAGTCAAGACTTTGGCGCTGTTCACACCTGGTATTAACATGCGTCCTCAGTGATCGGATCACAAGTGCACAGCTCTAAATACAGGTGTGAACACACTCAAGACGCATTGAGGACGCATTGAGATCTGATCTTTCACATATGACCACATTCTTTTAGCAGTGTGTAGGCGAATGCGTCCTGGGCCACATTAAGGACCGCCTACTCAACTGACATACGGTGATGCAGGGATTCACGGGATCACCGCGCCCCTCAGGTGAATAAACAGGAAATGGCCTCTGTGCTCTACTGTATGTAGACTAGGCACGCGAAGTGCATTATTATCATACTGTCGGAGATGTGTCGGTGTTTTTGTTCCTCTGCTTTGCACGGAGCTGACACCTGACCGCCCGCCCGCCTGTTCTCTGTCCTCCTCGGCTCTCTGGAGAGCTGTACCCCGCTGTTGTCTGGCAAAAGCAGCAGTGCCGGCACTGGCGGCGTGGAGGTCCCCGGGGACCGCCGGTACAATAACCTTTTATTTTGATGTTAATTCAATGTACCAGAATTAACAAATATGTAGGATATAACTACTGACATTCATGTAATATTACGTCACAACGGCTGCTGTATTAGGTGTGTGTTTACTACGTGTTTATTTGCATATAGAGCGGGGAAGTGAGATCGGATCACAAGTGGCCACTGAAGACGCATGTGGAGACGCATTTTAATGCCAGGTGTGAACAGACGTACTTAAAGCTGTCCACTTGTGATCGGATCACTGAGGACGCATGTTAATACCAGGTGTGAACAGGGCCTTACTTATATGGAGAGTCAAATGGTCTGTCGGGGGGGGAGTGAGTGAGATACGCATCACTTCACAGGAAGAGGCAGCAGAGTGTGGTCTGAGCACAACTGACATGAAAGCCACGAGGCCCGGCTTGCAGAAAAATAAAAAAAGTAACAGTGCAAAGTGACCCACTTAGGTTTTAATAGTATCAGCCTCTGTATTCGTACACACTGCTGGAGAAAATAGTAAAGAAAATAAATGGTAATAGAATAAACCAGCTACCTCTGGTGACAAACATTGTCTGTATGAGACAAAAATAAAGTCTCAGGCTTTACAGGAAGGCTTCAGCCATGACCACAAACATGAACACAAAATGTCATTGGGTCAAACTAGGCAGCGCTGATCAATTATGGATCAATATTCTGTTACTGTAATACCTATTTCTCTCCTCCCTTTCAGAAATATCTTGTAGTGTACTGTTTAGCTGTAAAATGAGAGTCTGTGTGAGAGTCCCGGCAGCCATGTTGAGATCAAGTTCAGGAAATACCAAGCACCGCCCACCAGCCGGAGCAAACTTTCTCATTTTACAGGTCTCATCAGAGCTGCCTAGTTTGACGGTTTGATTGGAGGTGGCGAGTGATTGACAGCTGCCTCTGTTGAATGACCAGCCAATAGGAACGCTCTCTCTCTCTCTCTCTCTCTCTCTGAAATGACCTGTGATTGGCCAAAGTCTTTCATCACGGGCTAGATTTTTTAAAGCCTGAAAACAGAGTCATGAGGAGGTTCAGAGGTCTAGTTATGGCTCAGAAAACTTGAATTACAATATGCTGAAAGGTTATTATGGATTGTATTGCCCAATAATGCCAAAAATAATCTGCCTACTGCCACTTTAATGTGTCTAAAATTTAATTTTATAAAACATAAAGATGAAATGTATCATTTTGATTGTATTTTTCTATGAACATAATGACTTTTAAAGACTTCATAACTTGATTCTATGCTGACACAGTGAATGTGTATATATAGATATGTGTTTGCCTACACATGTGGGTAACAAGTCCTGTGCCCCCTCCCCCTGTCATTTTCCACTGCGGTGAAAACACTTTGTGCATGGCCTAAAGCGAAAGCCACAAGAAGACTGGCCCTCAGCTCTCTGCAAATAAAACCACATGCATCAACAACTGCACAACTTTCTCACAAAAGCTTCACTACTGTCTCTTAAAATGTGAAGGTATCTCTGTTGTACATGCAGGAATGCATTAAGTAAGAATCCCATCAGCAGTTTCGCCATCACTTCTTAAAATGTCACTTTCTATACCGACGACACTGACCAATTTCCTCACACTCATTTCGCTCTTTATACATCAGCTCCCTGCTTGCAGAAAAACTGCCTCATGCATCCTCATGCTTGCACAGCCAGAAGACAGTGTCTTCCTCGTTACACTGAGTTGATGTTGTAAAACTGTTGAAGTATTTTGTTTTGTTTTGTAAACATGCATTTAGCATAAAGCAAGCATATTTGCCCACTCCCATGTTGATAAGAGTATTAAATACTTGACAAATTTCCCTTTAAGGTACATTTTGAATAGATAAAAATAACAATTAACTATGGACAATCATGCGATTAACCACGATTAAATATTTTAATTGATTGACATCAAACATTTGGATACATCCCTAGTTTTTTTGCGTCTTTATTGCTCCGTTTATTAGGCAAAATCTTTCTATCACCTTGTCTTTTTGGACACAGATGACTGTCTGACAGAGGGGAGGAGTGAGTGAGGTACACAATACTTGTTGACAGGAAGAGACAGACAGCAATGGTGTCTGAGCGCAACTGAGGTGAAATATGAGAAGTCAGAAATCTGTAATAAAAAAAATAAAAAAAAGTAAGTACAGTAAACGGTTTGCCTACCTAGCCTTGGTCATAAGGAATTAGCAATACAATCTGTGGCTAGATGCTTTGGAAAAACAGAGTGTAGATGCTAACCAGCAGGCAAAAATAGAAACAGATAAGTCTCAACCACAGGAAGACTGGTTTTCAGCCATAACCATACACATCAAAGGCCTCGCAGCTGCTTAATAAGTTTCCATCAACCTCTTCTGACACCGTTTCACTGCTGCACTCATCACTCAAATGGACTAATTCAGCTTCAAGAGACATGTCTTTCAATATCTGCTTTCAGAATTGTGAAAGGTACAAACTCACAACCTTTATGAGAGCATTTAAATGGTAAATGGACTTGCATTTATATAGCGCCTTTCTAGTCTTCCGACCACTGCATGTCAACATTCGCACATACATTCATACAGTGATACACTGCAGAAGCAGCCATGCAAGGTGCCAACCTGCTGCTGCAACACAGTCTCACGGCATCTATTTAATTCAAGTACATAGACACAACTTTCCCTTTAATATCATGGTGCTCATTTTCCTCCTCGATATATCTTTGTATGTCATTGCATTTGATGTACTTTGGTGTGAAGATATTTATCATGACATAACATTTTCTGAAAAATAACTTTGCGTCAATACTCATTTTCAACTTTAAACACAAACGTATTTATGAGGTGGCAATCTGAACCACTCGCAAGGAGTCGTGTCTCAAAGGTAACCTGCAAAAATCTGATCTGAGATCTGAAAAGATGTCCATAAACTCTCGCAAGACTCGCTGCCTGACGACCTATCCTAACCTTAACTATTCAAAGTTAATGCCTAACCTTAGCTACTCGAGGTCAACGCCTAACCCTAACTATTCGAAGTCAATGCCTAACCTTAACTATTTGAAGTCAATGCCTAACCTTAGCTATTCAAGGTCAATGCCTAACCTTAGTTATTGGAGGCCAATGCCTAACTTTTACTATTAGAGGCCAATGCCAAACCTTAGCTATTCGAAGTCAATGCCTAACCTTAGCTATTCGAGGTCAATGCCGAACCTTAACTATTCAAGGTCAATGCCGAACCTTAACTATTCAAGGTCAATGCCTAACCTTAGCTATTAGAGGTCAATGCCTAACCTTAGCTATTCAAGGCCAATGCCTAACCTTAGCTATTAGAGGTCAATGCCTAACCTTAACTATTAGAGGTCAATGCCTAACCTTAACTATTAGAGGTCAATGCCTAACCTTAGCTATTAGAGATCAATGCCTAACCTTAGCTATTAGAGGTCAATGCCTAACCTTAGCTATTAGAGGTCAATGCCTAACCTTAGCTATTAGAGGTCAATGCCTAACCTTAGCTATTCAAGGTCAATGCCTAACCTTAGCTATTCAAGGTCAATGCCTAACCTTAACTATTCTAGGTCAATGCCTAATATTAACTATTCAAGGTCAATGCCTAACCTCAGCTATTCGAGGTCAATGCCTAACCTTAACTATTCGAGGTCAATGCCTAACCTTAACTATTCAAGGTCAATGCCGAACCTTAACTATTCAATGTCAATGCCTAACCTTAGCTATTAGAGGTCAATGCCTAACCTTAACTATTCTAGGTCAATGCCTAATATTAACTATTCAAGGTCAATGCCTAACCTTAGCTATTCGAGGTCAATGCCTAACCTTAACTATTCGAGGTCAATGCCTAACCTTAACTATTCAAGGTCAATGCCGAACCTTAACTATTCAATGTCAATGCCTAACCTTAGCTATTAGAGGTCAATGCCTAACCTTAGCTATTAGAGGCCAATGCCTAACCTTTACTATTAGAGGCCAATGCCAAACGTTAGCTATTAGAGGCCAATGCCTAACCTTAACTATTCGAAGTTAATGCCTAACCTTAGCTATTCAAGGTCAATGCCTAACCTTAGCTATTAGAGGTCAATGCCTAACCTTAACTATTAGAGGTCAATGCCTAACCTTAGCTATTAGAGATCAATGCCTAACCTTAGCTATTCAAGGTCAATGCCTTCTAGACACTACCGTGAAATGGATGGACAATAATAAGTAATCACCAGTCCTAGAACAACAATGAATACCACAATTAAATTTGGGCTTCACTCTCCAATGCAGAATATTTATCTCAGTTTTGCTCGTGTGCTGCTGGGCGCTGATGTTGCATTGGAACAACCAATTGACTTTCACTTTTTGGCAATAAACGGTCTTTATCCATGTGGACACTACCGGTTCGTTACAGCCACAATCTGTGGCAGCTAGTTTCAGGGCAACAGATGGACTTTACCTGCAATATTTCATCTTGGTTTAACTCTAAAGCACATATTCCCATCAGAGGGAGATAATATTCTCCATCTAAACGCAGCAAGGCATTAACATGTTAACTTTCAACTGTCGAGAGGCTCTAAAGCATTATGTTTTCTGACACCTCTGAGCCATTTCATGAGGTTGTGCGCATCATTTTCTTCCTCGATATATCTTTGTATATCATTGCATTTTATGTTCTTTGGTGTGAAGATATTTATTGTGACATAACATTTTCTGAAAAATAACTTTGCGTCAACACTCATTTTCCTGAAAGCATGTATGAGGTCAGTTTGTTCAACAGGACAAGCGCAAAAAAAATCCTTCATCAGATGACTGATTCGAAATCTGCATGTTAAGCGTCCCGCCTCTTTACTTTGAAAGCACCCTGACTGGAGCTCAGTTCAGTTGCGGACATTGCAGAACTTCAGTCACACGCACCATGAAGACCTTCACCTTGATAACAGCTTTAACTCTCTGCAGCTTTAGTGAGTACAACTGCATCTATAACTTTGGAAACTTAACCCTCCAGAATTTAAACTAGTTTATCTAAAGGAAATGTTCATTTTGTTTAATTGAGAGTAAATCTGCTGTGTGTTTCAGGCTGGATCTCTGTCTCACGTTCTGAGTGTCAGACTGTGGAGGCTCAGTCTGGTGAAGAAGTCACACTGACGTGCTCCAACATGTCCAGCGCTGCAACTTCGACATGGTGGTCCAGACTGGTGTAGAGAACCAAGGCCAGCTGTATCACTTTTATGTACAGCGCTGATGACAACGTTAAATACTGTGATGGAGTTCAAAAGTTGAAATATGAAATGAGCTCCAACACCTCCACTGTCTTTCTCAAAATCAAACACGTGGATTTATCCGACTCTGGACTTTATTTCTGTGAGTTTTACTCAAGTGGCCGTCCAACTTTCAGTGTAATACGTTTAAATGTTGAAGGTAAGGTCATTCTAAAGTCTTGTCTTTCTTTTGGTACCCATTCTTCGTTATTTATGTTTATACATTTAATATACTGTAGGTTGTCTTCTAACAAAACAGACAACAAAGTGATTATTTGAACATTGACAAAATGTGATTATGATGCAAATATGTCATAATTCAATAAAGACTAAAGTTATGTTAATTTCAGGAAAAGGCAGCAATGAGACACATGATGACGTGGACAGCCAGTGTGAAAGTAAGATTCTCCTAAAGATTTCTATCATTGTGCAGATTATCAAATGTTTGAGGGTAAAACAGTTCAGCTGAATTCAGTTTGGTCCATTTTAAATTTGAGCCATGTATCAAGTCTGTATAGAGTCTAATTTGATTATAATTCCTGTATAAGTGAGTGACGGAACAGCAAAGCTGACGAGTATGATCCTGGGCGGCCTGACTGTCTTCCTGGTAGCGGTCATCATCGGTCTGGTTGTTAAAGCCAGGAAGCTGCAGACTTCAGGTACTGTTCTGGTATTGTATTTCTGGTTGATTGTTTTTTATATATTCTGCATTAGTGTGTGTCAGTATGATGAAGAACTACAAAATCGCTTTAAATGTAATAACAGCAAAGGATTGTGAATTAAGATTAAACATATATTGTCTCTTTCATTCAGCTGCCAGTGAAGACCAGAACTCACAACTGTATGAGGTGAGTCAATGATATGTTCTAATACTTTAAAGAGGTGGTGGTTTGTTATTCTCACAAACTCATCTATTTGACACGTGTTACCGTGTGCTCTCTTTGCAGAATGTGGATTGTGATGAGCTGAGAGACGCAGCGCCGAGTTTGGACTCAACAGTGAGGTACAGGAGGCCTGCCTCAGAGAGGGAAGTGGAGACTCGTGTTGTTTACGCTGCCAGCAGATAGACGGCTTTTATCAGATTAATCTGCTGCTGTGTTCTTTGTGTTCAAAGCTTTGTGGGAATAAAATCTGAAATGGAGCAGTGAACATATTGTGTGCTGTCATAAAAACATAAAATGCATCAGTGTTAATTTGATGTGATATTATATCATGCATGTGTGTGAAGCTTTGCTAAATGTCTGAATAAAAAACAAATGTTTTAAAAAATGTTTCATTGTTTTCTATTTCTTATAGACTCTTAATTCTAATGACTGTATTATTATTTGTGTCCTTTACTTGTTGATGACAGTCACACTGTGACAGGACATCACATCCATCGTCTTCTACAACTAACTCATTATAAAATAACTGTTCTACTTCTCCGTAACAACACTGAACATAACTCATACTGTAATCATGTATTCTGTAATAACACTATATACTGTAGCTGTCCAGTAGTATAAATTAATTTAAGTCCCACATTGTTACCCCCTTATTCCCTAAATAATTAATTTGAATATTATCTTAGCAAAATATTATATACATAAATGTATATGGCTTAAAAGAATACCCTCCTTTTATATTTTTAAAGATACTGATTTTAAAACATATTTGACATTGGCAAATTGGCATTGACATTTCAAATGTATTCCAATTATTTAACACAACCCTAATTAGTTTTTGTTTGTTTTTTTATTTTGTTTTTATTCATCTTTTCCTTTCCTAACATTTTATTTGTTGTGTGATTTATTTTATTTTTATACTGTAAAATATATTTACAGAATTGTAATAAAAAATCTAAACATTTGAAATAAATAAATAAAGTATAAAGTATATTTAAAAAACAAAATAAAATGTAGTTGATCTCAGTTGTTACAGCTTGTTTTCTTCATAATTGGAGCGTTCAAGTTACTCCAGGAGGCTCCGACATCACAGTGTTAACAGTCAGCTGTTTGGAAAGTTAGACAATGTGTTTATGAACGGCTGAAACGTAGAAACCCTCTCTGCCTGATGTTATGGAAGCTAACAGCTAACAGCTAACAGCTCAGTGTGAATGATTCCCCCTCTGATCCTCAGGACCTGTTCCTCTAGTAACACATTTAAAAGCAGTAGTGCAGAGTTGTGCAAACCTGGAGGAAGAGATTGGGCGTTATAAACTGTAACCGCCGTATGAGAGCAGTGCAGAGCGGCGGCCGTGAGCTAGCAAGTGGGGCACGCTCACATGCACTAACATGCATGCACGGTCGGCACGGCCATGTCAACAAAGCATGGAGAAACTGGGATTATAACACAAACACAGAGGGAGAGCGACTTCATTCTCTGCTCAGGTAGACATTACTATTCTATATCTTTATGTAGATGTTTGCTGCTTTATTAATGATCTAGTTATGGTATACAGAACCTTTAATTCAGCTGTAATGGATACAAACATGACCAGCATCTGTATGGTAAACCATTCAAGTTTGCATCAGATAACACACAGAAAATAGGAAGTTCCTCACTTACGAATCGTGAGAATGTTAAACTGGTGAGAAACTGGCGATTTGCATCTTTCCTTCATCAGATAACTGATTAGAAATCTGCATGTTTAACACTCCGCCTCTTTACTTTGAAAGCACCCTGACTGGAGCTCAGTTCAGTTACGGACATTGCAGAGCTTCAGTCACACGCACCATGAAGACCTTCACCTTGATAACAGCTTTAACTCTCTGCAGCTTTAGTGAGTACAACTGCATCTATTCTACTCTACTTCTATTTGTTTAAAAGTTTATCTAAAGGAAATGTTCATTTTGTTTAATTGAGAGTAAATCTGCTGTTTGTTTCAGGCTGGATCTCTGTCTCAGGTTCTGAGTCTCAGACTGTGGAGGTTCAGTCTGGTGAAGAAGTCACACTGACGTGCTCCAACATGTCCAGCAGTGATTCTATGACATGGTGGTTCAGACTGGTGGACGGAACCAAGGCCAGCTGTATCTCTGTTATGTTCGACGCTAATAGCAACTTTAAATACTGTGATGGAGTTCAAAATTTGAGATTTAACATGAGCTCCAACATCTCCACTGTCTTTCTCAAAATCAAAGACGTGGATTTATCTGACTCTGGACTGTATTTCTGTGGATTTTACTCAAGCGGTAGTCCAACTGTCAGTGTAATACATTTAAATGTTAAAGGTAAGGTCATTCTAAAGTATTTTGTGTCTTTTGGTTTAGTTAAGTCCTGCTTATACTGCAAAATAAATAATAAGTTAATGTTAATAATTGTAGGAATTGTCTTAAAACAACATCATCTGTGCAACAAAATTATAATTTTGATGTGATTCTGCCAAATCAGAGACTGATGAGACACATGATGACGTGGACAGCCAGTGTGAAAGTAAGATTCTCCTAAAGATTTCTATCATTGTGCAGATTATCAAATGTTTGAGGGTAAAACAGTTCAGCTGAATTCAGTTCGGTCCATTTTAATTCGAGCCAGATCTCAAGTCTCTATAGAGTCTAACTTGATGATCTTTCCTGTATAAGTGAGTGACGGAACAGCAAAGCTGATGAGTATGATCCTGGGCAGTCTGACTGTCTTCCTGGTAGCGGTCATCATCGGTCTGGTTGTTAAAAACAGGAAGCTTCAGACTTCAGGTACTGTTTCTGTTTGGTTTAGTTGCTGCTGTAAATTCTCTTCAAGTTGTGTCAAAATGCAAAACTGACCAGATGTTTTGTTTCTGTCTCTTAGCTGATGAAGAAGAACAGAATCCAGAGCAAAGAGAGGTGAATACAAAGTTATCCTTTACTTTAATAGCCGGAACTACAGTACATTGTATTGTCTAATATTAGCTTGTCCGTGAAATGATACAGTATTTGTTTGTATGTATATAGTTGTACTGCGTGTACTGTATATGGGCTGATAAGTAACAAGAAATTGCATGTTTGAGCTACTTTAGAGCAGTGATTCTCAAAGTGAGGTCCGTGGCTCTCTGTCAGGAGGTCCACAAAAAAAATTGCTATAAATTATCAAATTGTGCCTTATTATTAAAAAGTACATATCTACTGATGGGGACCATTTGCGCAAATAGAACAAGCATGCTGTGTCCATTACTACCACCCAGGTTAGCTCTGGGCCAATAGAAACAATCAATCTGTCATGAATCAGTCACTTCACTCAGAACGCAACGGACCGTTCCTGCAGCAGCTTAACTTAGTTTAGTTTATTAGCCAGCTAGCTAGCTGGTGAGCATGGAGGAATATTTGAGTCAGTCCGCAAGTGACGCTTGGGAATTAAAATCATGTCAAGTCACCACATAAAGACTGTAAATACGTTTCTTACAGAATGTGGAGCTGAACTACGCAGCAGTGACATTTCAACAGAGAGCAGAAAGAAGACAGCCGGAGCCGAATGTTATTTATGCTGCTACCAGATAAGACTCAGGAGATAACTGGAGCTGATACTGTAATAATATCAATATGCTTTGGAGCTTTTGTAGAGCTTGTTGGTGAGAGGAAGAACCACTCTTGCCAAAACATTTCATTTTGCAATAAAAATCTGATATTCATTCATTTGCAAGAATACATGTTTGGTGTTTGATGGAGGACGAGCCTGTCCAGAGTCTCTTATACTGAGGGGTTAGATGGAGGTCTGCAGCAGTGAGTGAGGAACACATCACTTGTTTGACAGGAAGAGGCAGTACATTGTGGTCAGAGCACAACTGAGGTGAAAATCATGAGGCATGTTAACGGTTTCTAAAAAAAAAATGTGGGTGAGACAATTCAAAACCTCAAGAGCAGGATAGAAGAACCATACAGTACATATAGTCAAAACAGAGTATTGTGATTGCGATATCATAACACGTGTGAAATCAATTAAAACACTATGTATAAAAGATGGATTAGCACTGGCAGGTAGGAAGACAGACAGAAATCGGTTCAGTTTACTTTTCTCACATCAGCTGTGCTGCACAGAACATGCCAGAATAAAAAATAAATTAATAAATAAATAAATACAGGACTTGACAAATTAAATAATATGCCACTAAAAGTAGCAAAAATCTCAGTTTTAATTTGCTTTTTTATCTATTTACCTTTGTAATAATTCCTTTATTTATTTACTCTTCTGTTTAATTTCCACTTTTATTTATTTATTGTATGAATTTTTTAATTTATTCATTTATTTTTGTATGAATATTTATTTATTAATTCATTATTTACTCTTCTGTTTAATTTACACTTTTATTTATTTACGTATTTATTTGTAAGAATTCTTAAATTAATTTCTTTATTTTTGTATACATATTTAAAATTGTATTTTATTTATTGATTTCTGCATTTATTTTATTTATATTTTTAAATGTCTGTACTTATTTATGAGATTATTTATTTATGCATGTTTTCCCCTTAGCATTTCACCCCTTATTTGTTTCCCCAAACTTATCTATCTCTGTATTCTTTTCTTTATATATTTATTCATACATTTGTTTTTACATTTCTTCGTGCATTTCTGCAGGGGGAGACTTGTGGGTACCCATAGAACCCATTTTCATTCACATATCTGGAGGTCAGAGGTCAAGGGACCCCTTTGAAAATGGCCATGACAGTTTTTCCTCGCCAAAATTTAGTGTAAGTTTGGAGCGTTATTTAGCCTCCTTTACGACAAGCTACTTTGACATGGTTGATATCAATGTATTCATTATATTTTCTACAGTAAATACACAATATGACAAGAAGTTGGGCCTTCAGCTCTCTGCATTATAACCTCACACAACAAAGGCCTTCATGATCAATAATTGATCATGATGTTTTAAAGTGAAGTGAGGTTTGTGTTGTAACTGTAGATATAGAAACTGAGCATCATGTCAGCTGTAAATCATTCTCAAAATATCACCACTTCCCTTATTGCAAGTCACACGTCAAACTCACACCCCTGCTTTATCTTCACATACAGTAGTGCAGCGTCTCTTTAAGAGGTGTCAGAAGCAGTGTGACACTTGTACATTCAGACATAAAAGCATTTACGATCAGGACCGACATTTTATTAAATCAACGTTTTAAACTTACATATCCCAGGGTGATTGGAGAATGAGACTCAGGTGAGCAGGTGGATGTGGGAGTCAGGTGGGAAAGTCTGAGGACATCTGGTGGACGGATGGAGAACAGCAAAGACTACAAAGCTTCATAGAAATGAGTCTTAAAGAGGACCTAGAATGCTTATTTTCAGGTGCATACTTGTATTTGGAGTGTCTTGAACATGTTTACATGCTTTAATGTTACTTTTCTCACACCGGCTGTGCTGCACTGAACCTGCCTTATCCCCAAACTGCTCCGAAGGCTGTGCCATCGGTGTGTATTGAGATTAGATCCTGATGGGCAGGTTGGCACCTTGCATGGCAGCTTCTGCCATCAGTGTATGAATGTGTGTGTGAATGCTGACATGTAGTGTAAAACGCTTTGAGCAAGGCGCTATATAAATGCAAGTCCATTTACCACCGGACGTCATGTAAGCAGCTATTCTATTAGGTACTAAATATATCTATATTTCTAAAAATTAATGACTTAATTCAGCTGTCATGGATACCAACAGCTTGTGCAGAACTAACAAACATGACCAGCATCTGTAAATAACACAGAAAATAGGAAGTTCCTCACTTACATATCGTGAGAATGTTAAGCTGGTGAGAAACTGACGGTTTGCATCTTTCCTTCATCAGATGACTGATTAGAAATCTGCATGTTTAACACCCCGCCTCTTTACTTTGAAAGCACCCTGACTGGAGCTCAGTTCAGTTGCGGACATTGCAGAGCTTCAGTCACACGCACCATGAAGACCTTCACCTTGATAACAGCTTTAACTCTCTGCAGCTTTAGTGAGTACAACTGCATCTATTCTACTCTATTTCTACTTGTTTAAACGTTTATCTAAAATAAATGTTCATTTTGTTTAATTGAGAGTAAATCTGCTGTGTGTTTCAGGCTGGATCTCTGTCTCAGGTTCTGAGTCTCAGACTGTGAAGGCTCAGTCTGGTGAAGAAGTCACACTGACGTGCTCCAACATGTCCAGCTATCCATGTCTGACATGGTGGTTCAGACTGGTGAACAGAACCAAGGCCAGGTGTATCACTGTTATGGTCAGTCCTAATGCCGTCGTTGAACACTGTGATGGAGTTCAAAATTTGAAATTTGAAATGAGCTCCAACATCTCCACTCTCTTTCTCAAAATCAAAGACGTGGATTTATCTGACTCTGGACAGTATTTCTGTGGATTTTACTCAAGCGGTAGTCCAACTTTCAGTGTAATACGTTTAAATGTTGAAGGTAAGGTCATTCTAAAGTCTTGTCTTTCTTTTGGTACCCATTCTTCGGTCATTTATGTGTCTACATTTAATATACTGTAGGTTGTCTTCTAGCAAAACAGACAACAAAGTGATTATTTGAACATTGACAAAATGTGATTATGATGCAAATATGTCAAAATTCAATAAAGAATAAAGTTATCTTAATTACAGGAAAAGGCAGCATTGAGACACATGATGACGTGGACAGCCAGTGTGAAAGTAAGATTTTCCTATAATATCATTGTGCAGATTATCAAATGTTTGAGGGTAAAACAGTTCAGCTGGATTCAGTTTGGTCCATTTTAATTTGAGCCAGATCTCAAGTCTCTATAGAGTCTAACTTGATGATATTTCCTGTATTAGTGAGTGACGGAACAGCAAAGCTGACGAGTATGATCCTGGGCGGTCTGACTGTTTTCCTTTTTTTGGTCATCGTCGGTCTGATTGTTAAAGTCAGGAAGCTGCAGACAGGTACTGTTTCTGTTTGGTTTAGTTGCTGCTGTAAACTCTCTTCAAGTTGTGTCAATATGCAAAACTGACCAGATGTTTTGTTTCTGTCTCTTAGCTGATGGAGAAGAACAGAATCCAGAGCAAAGAGAGGTGAATACAAAGTTATCCTTTACTTTTATATATTGTTTAATAAGCACTGTCGCCTCACAGCAAATTATTCGTAAATTATTTGGGAGACTCGTAGGTACCCATAGAAGCCATTTACATTCACATATCTTGAAGTCAGAGGTCAAGGGACCTCTATGAAAATGGCCATGCTAGTTTTTCTTCATCAAAATTTAGCACAAGTTTGGAGCATTATTTAAACTCCTTCCTAACAAGCTAGTATGACATGGTGGTTACCGATGGATTCTTTATATTTTATAGTTTCATATGATACCAGTATCTTCACAACAGTCTATCACAAGTTGCATTAATGTGTTAAAGAAATTAGTGGCGTTAAAACAAATTTGCATGATCGCATTTAAGGGACTGTTTGTAACTTTTTAAGCGTATAAATGTACCGGGTCGGGACACATGCACGCTCTCATATACGCGCTCGCGTGTGGCCGGCGTCCCCGCTCCTCTGCCTGCTCGCCTTCACTCAGACAGCGCGCGCGTTCTCGCATACTCGCTCCACTTCTAGACGTGAACGTGCGCTCACTCCTCACTGCAGAAGAGTTAGTTTAGCTCTGAGAATATCTAGTGAATGCACAGTGGACGTTTGTCCAGAAATAAATGCTGCAGCTTCACCAGACCAACAGAGGTTTCCCGTGTCTTGTGAAGTGACGGGGCTCTGCAGAGAGAAACCTTGTCGTCTCGTTACAGACCGGGTGTCGGTGTCTCACTGTTCACTCCGGCTGCGGGCGCAGGGAGACGAGTTTCTCGCTGCGGAGTCACGCTGCCTCAGCCTGCGCTGAGGCACGAGAAGCAAACACAGTATCAGCATTGATTCATGGAGAGACCTCCGTCTGGTCAGCTAACATTACTGCCATGTAACTGAAATATAGAGTGATATTGTGGTTTTAGCTGACGTATGTCTCCTCACTGTGTTGAGCGATGCTCGTTCATGTCTATTTAGAGCGAGCACAAGCACGAGCCCAACGCTGGTTTCGTTGATTTCACGGCCAAAGGTGTCGCTGTTAACAAGCATTTCTGAAAGTTACAAATAGTCCCCTTAACTTTGACAGCCCTAATCTATTTATAAATGAATAATGGACAAATATCAAAATGGGTGTCAGCCTCAAAAGTCCAGTATCTGTGGGGCTACAGTATATTGTGGGAATTAAATCATGTCAAGTCACCACATTAAGACTGTAAATACTTTTCTTACAGGATGTAGAGCTGAACTACGCAGCAGTGACATTTCAACAGAGAGCAGAAAGAAGACAGCCGGAGCCGAATGTTATTTATGCTGCTACCAGATAAGACTCAGGAGATAACTGGAGCTGATGCTGTAATAATATCAATATGCTTTGGAGCTTTTGTAGAGCTTGTTGGTGAGAGGAAGAACCACTCTTGCCAAAACATTTCATTTTGCAATAAAGATCCGATGCATGCAGAGCTTTCATTCTGAGCATTTCCTTTCTATCAGTTCAAAGAATACATGTTTGGTGTTTGATGGAGGACGAGCCTGTCCAGAGTCTCTTATACTGAGGGGTTAGATGGAGGTCTGCAGCAGTGAGTGAGGAACGCATCACTTGTTTGACAGGAAGAGGCAGCACAGTGTGGTCGGAGTACAACTGAGGTGACTGTCCAGTACTATAAATTAATTTAAGTCCCACATTGTTACCCCCTTATTCCCTACATAATTAATCTGATTAATATCTTATCAAAATATTATATACAAAAATGTATATGGATTTAAAGAATACCCTCCTTTTATATTTCTTTAAAAGATACTGATTTTAAAACATATTTGACATTGGAAAATTGAAAACATTTCAAATTTATTCCAATTGTTTAACAGACCCTAATTGGTTTTTGTTGTTTTTTTATTTTGTTTTTATTCATCTTTTCCTTTCCTTACATTTTGTAAAATATATTTGCAGATTTGTCATGAAAAATCTAAACATTTGAAATAAATAAATAAATAAATAAAGTATAAAGTATATATTATTTAAAAACAAGTAGTTGATCTCAGTTGTTACAGCTTGTTTTCTTCCATTTTGATGCGTTCAAGTTACTCCAAGAGGCTCCGACATCATAGTGTTGACAGTCAGCTGTTTGGAAAGTTAGACAATATGTTTATGAACGGCTGAAACAGAGAAACCCTCTCTGCCTGATGTTATGGAAGCTAACGGCTAACAGCTAACAGCTCAGTGTGAATGTTTCCCCCTCTGATCCTCAGGACCTGTTCCTCTAGTAACACATTTAAAAGCAGTAGTGCAGAGTTGTGCAAACCTGGAGGAAGAGATTGGGCGTTATAAGCTTTAACCGCCGTATGAGAGCAGTGCAGAGCGGCGGCCGTGAGCTAGAAAGTGGGGCACGCTCACATGCACTAACATGCATGCACGGTCGGCCCGGCCATGTCAACAAAGCACGGAGAAACTGGGATTATAACACAAACACAGAGGGAGAGTGACTTCATTCTCTGCTCAGGTAGACATTACTGCTCTATATCTTTATGTAGTTGTTTGCTGCTTTATTAATGATCTAGTTATGGTATACAGAACCTTTAATTCAGCTGTAATGGATACAAACATGACCAGCATCTGTATGGTAAACCACTCAAGTTTGCATCAGATAACACATAGAAAATAGGAAGTTCCTCACTTACAAATCGTGAGAATGTTAAACTGGTGAGAAACTGGCGGTTTACGCATTTCCTTCATGAGATTACTGATTAGAAATCTGCATGTTTAACACCCCGCCTCTTTACTTTGAAAGCACCCTGACTGGAGCTCAGGTCAGTTGCGGACATTGCAGAGCTTCAGTCACACGCACCATGAAGACCTTCACCTTGATAACAGCTTTAACTCTCTGCAGCTTTAGTGAGTACAACTGCATCTAGTCTACTCTACTTCTATTTGTTTAAACGTTTATCTAAAATAAATGTTCATTTTGTTTAATTGAGAGTAAATCTGCTGTTTGTTTCAGGCTGGATCTCTGTCTCAGGTTCTGAGTCTCAGACTGTGAAGGCTCAGTCTGGTGAAGAAGTCACACTGACGTGCTCCAACATGTCCAGCTATCCATGTCTGACATGGTGGTTCAGACTGGTGAACAGAACCAAGGCCAGGTGTATCACTGTTATGGTCAGTCCTAATGCCGTCGTTGAACACTGTGATGGAGTTCAAAATTTGAAATTTGAAATGAGCTCCAACATCTCCACTCTCTTTCTCAAAATCAAAGACGTGGATTTATCTGACTCTGGACAGTATTTCTGTGGATTTTACTCAGATGCCCGTCCAACTTTCAGTGTAATACGTTTAAATGTTGAAGGTAAGGTCATTCTAAAGTCTTGTCTTTCTTTTGGTACCCATTCTTCTACCTTTTATGTTTATACATTTAATATACTGTAGGTTGTCTTCTAACAAAACAGACAACAAAGTGATTATTTGAACATTGACAAAATGTGATTATGATGCAAATATGTCAAAATTCAATAAAGAATAAAGTTATCTTAATTACAAGAAAAGGCAGCAATGAGACACAAGATGACATGGACAGCCAGTGTGAAAGTAAGATTTTCCTATAATATCATTGTGCAGATTATCAAATGTTTGAGGGTAAAACAGTTCAGCTGGATTCAGTTTGGTCCATTTTAATTTGAGCCAGAATCTAACTTGATGATCTTTCCTGTATAAGTGAGTGACGGAACTGCAAAGCTGACGAGTATGATCCTGGGCGGTCTGACTGTCTTCCTGGTAGCGGTCATCATCGGTCTGGTTGTTAAAGTCAGGAAGCTTCAGACTTCAGGTACTGTTTCTGTTTGGTTTAGTTGCTGCTGTAAATTCTCTTCAAGTTGTGTCAAAATGCAAAACTGACCAGATGTTTTGTTTCTGTCTCTTAGCTGATGAAGAAGAACAGAATCCAGAGCAAAGAGAGGTGAATACAAAGTTATCCTTTACTTTTATATATTATTTAAGCACTGTCGCCTCACAGCAATTTAATTGCAATTTTTTTTAAAACCCATTTTCATTCACATATCTTGAGGTCAGAGGTCAAGGGACCGCTTTGAAAATGGCCATGCTAGTTTTTCCTAGACAAAATGTAGCAGAGGTTTGGAGCGTTATTTAAACTCCTTCCTGACGAGCTAGTATGACATGGTTGGTACCAGTGGATTCCTTAAGTTTTTTCTAGTTTCATATGATACCAGTATCTTCACAATAATCTATCACAAGTTGCATTAATGTGTTTAAGAAATTAGTGGTGCTAAAACAAATTTGCATGATCGTGTTAACTTTGACAGCCCTAATCTATTTATAAATGAATAATGGACAAATATCAAAATGGGTGTCAGCCTCAAAAGTCCAGTATCTGTGGGGCTACAGTATATTGTGGGAATTAAAATCATGTCAAATCACCACATTAAGACTGTAAATACTTTTCTTACAGAATGTGGAGCTGAACTACGCAGCAGTGACATTTCAACAGAGAGCAGAAAGAAGACAGCCGGAGCCGAATGTTATTTATGCTGCTACCAGATAAGACTCAGGAGATAACTGGAGCTGATGCTGTAATAATATCAATATGCTTTGGAGCTTTTGTAGAGCTTGTTGGTGAGAGGAAGAACCACTCTTGCCTAAACATTTAATTTTGCAATAAAAATCTGATGCATGCAGAGCTTTCATTCTGAGTATTTCCTTTCTCTCAGTTCAAAGAATACATGTTTGGTGTTTGATGGAGGACGAGCCTGTCCAGAGTCTCTTATACTGAGGGGTTAGATGGAGGTCGGCAGCAGTGAGTGAGAAACACATCACTTGATTGACAGGAAGAGGCAGTACAGTGTGGTCGGAGCACAACTGAGGTGAAAATCATGAGGCATGTTAAAGGTTTCTAAAAATATAATGAGGAAAGAAGCAGCAAAGACAATTTAAAGCCTCAAGAGCAGGATAGAAGAAGAACCATACAAAGTCAAAACTGAGTATTTCGATTCCAATATCATAACACGTGTGAAATGAATTGAAAATGTAATGTATAAAAGATGGATTATCACTGGCAGGTAGGTAGTAAGATATAGGTTCAAGTTCAGGAGGCTGGAGCGCAAATGAACGAAGCAACGTTGACAATCTGGCAGCTGACTGTGGAAAAGGGGGCTGGTATAAATACCTCCAGGGTGATTGGAGAATGAGACTCAGGTGAGCAGGTGGATGTGGGAGTCAGGTGGGAAAGTCTGAGGACATCTGGTGGACGGATGGAGAACGGCAAAGACTGGGTGAATGCTGACTTGTAGTGCAAAACGCTTCGAGCGAGGCGCTATATAAATGCAAGTCCTTTTACCACCAGATGTCATGTAAGCAGCTATTCTATTAGGTACTAAAAATATCTATATTTTTAAAAATCAATGACTTAATTCAGCTGTCCTGGATAGAACAAACAAACATGACCAGCATCTGCATGGTAAACCACTCAAGTCTGCATTTTTACATAACACATAGAAAATAGAAGGTTCCTCACTTACATATCGTGAGAAAGTTCAGCTGGTGAGAGGCTGACAGTTTGCATCTCTCCTTCATCAGATGACTGATTCGAAATCTGCATGTTTAACACTCCGCCTCTTTACTTTGAAAGCACCCTGACTGGAGCTCAGTTCAGTTGCGGACATTGCAGAGCTTCAGTCACACGCACCATGAAGACCTTCACCTTGATAACAGCTTTAACTCTCTGCAGCCTCAGTAAGTACTGACACCAAACCATGTAACCAGTAACCCACCAGAATATAAACTTGCAAATTAGAACTGAATGTATTCTTGTTGTTGTTGTGGTCTTATTACAGTAACTGTTGCATTACAAGCTTAGGGTTGTTTGTTTCAGGCTCCGTCTCAGGTTCTGAGTCTCAGACTGTGAAGGTTCAGTCTGGTGATGAAGTCACACTGACATGCAACAACATTACCAGCACTCCAGTTCAGGCGGACTGGTTCAGACTGATCAACAGAACCAAGCCCAGCTGCATCTCCTCTATGTACGGGTCTGAAAGTGAAGCTTCTTACTGTGTTGGATTTCAAAATGGATTTGAAATGAGCTCCAACATCTCCACTGTCTTTCTTAAAATCAAGCGAGTGGATTTATCTGACTCTGGACTGTATTTCTGTGGATTCTACGTGAACGCACATATAGTCATTGCCAGTGTAACACATTTAATCGTTCAAGGTAAGACTGTCATATTTACATACATCTCACATTTATTGCATTAAAACAGCATAAAGACAAATAAGAAACCAATACGTGTCAAAACATTTTTGTTTTTGTTTTAAAGGTGATGGTGAATCTGATGGTGAATCTGATTGTGAAGTGGTTTGTAAGACTGAAAGTAAGATTCTCCTCTTTCATTGTCCAAGTTACCACTGAGCCAGTAATTTCAATCTTAACCACGTCTTTAAAAAATAGAGTCTAATTCTATCATTGTTCTTGTAGAGGAGTTTGATGAAACGGCAACCCTAAAGAGTTTGATCCTGGGTGGTCTGACCGTTTCCCTCACCATAGTCGTCGTTGTTCTGGCTGTTAAAGTCAGGAAACTTCAGACAGGTACAGCAGATTTACAATTTGTTACACATGATGGAAAAACCTAAAGCAAAGTTTATGATCAGTAATAATGAACTAATCACACTTTCGTCTTTTGCCATTTAGCTGTGAATGAGGAGCCGCAGCCAGAAAGAAACAAGGTGAACTCACCATTAACTTAAATAAAACTGTGTTATGGTTTTAAAGTTGCATCGAAACACATAATATGTCTGTTAATGATCTTTGTCCCGAGTTTTAACAGTTGAGGTTCATTAACTTTAATGTAATCTCAATCTAAGTTTTTTGTCAAGAAAGAGTTTCCACCATGCCGTTACATACAGTTACAAAACTGTTATTTAAATGTTTTTAATATAACCAATCAATTTTAGTTCTGTTGATGAGCTTTTGTCATACAATCTGAACAATATCCTATTGTTTGAACAACTTTTAAATCAGTAAACTGAATTTTTCCTAGTTTTAATTTAAAGGGCGGATCTATTATTTTTGTTTGTTTGAGGTTTTTATATCATCCTGTTGCTTCCCGGTGGTGTTACTTATGTATCCAAATCCGAACATTCAAATTTTGGTCAAACTACGTATGCTTAAGCATCAAAACGCTATTTTCCCAAGCCCTGCTAAAGACTTTTTCCCATGCGACCTGACGTAGGTTTCTGCATGATGACACTGCTACATGTACAGTATATATACATCCTTATAGTCAATGTGTTAACGTTACATACAGTAACTTAGATGGCAGTCGGCACGCTCCAAGTTTGGAGAAGCAGACGCTAAGCAATGTACTGCTTTGTGGACGCCACATTAGTTTGCCGCCGAAAGTCACACAATAACGCAAACAAACTAACCGATCGATGCAGCGATAGACCGGCAACTCCTGTGATCTGCGAGGTAAAATTACTGTTCTTGTGAATGGAGTCTGGTGGCTTTGAAGAGAGCAATATAACGGCTTCAGTTTTCCGTCGGAAAGTGCCGCCTGATAGCAATGTAAAGCGGTGAAATATATTCAAAATATACATTTAAACTGATATTGAATTTTTTAGGTGACTAAGATACGTTTTTCTGCCGTTCCCGTCTAAAGCTGCTTTACCTCGCCATCAGGGAACTGAAGCCGTTATCTTTGCTCTCCTCAAAGCTACCAGACTCCATTCAAGAAAACAGTCATTTTACCTTGCACATCGTTGGAGCATACATACATACAACTCCTAAGGTTCCTAAATCCTATGTTTAAATGATTCCTTCGTGGAACAACCCACAAATACAGACTTTTGTGTGTGTGAGATACCGTATGTGACTCTAAATACTCTGAATTACAGAATCTGGGCTCAGATGAACTGAACTACGCAGCTCTAAGTTTCCAGGCAAAGCCAAAAAGAAGCCGCAGACCTGCACCTGAGAGAGAGATGGAGCCACATGTTGTGTACGCTGCCACCAGATAGACCCAGGAAGCAACAGAAACTCATGCTTTATGTCATTAATCGTATTAGTTGCTAGTCTAATTAGCTGTTCTTAGGGTGATTCAATGGAAATAAATACATTTTGAATAATGTCTCTGTATTTTCTCGCTCATGATTCTTTCAGTTTCTCTCTCATGTCTATATTTCTTATTTTTTTCTGAGAGGACAAGAGTGTGCTTCACGTGTGATGGAGGACTCAGAAAGGACACTGATGACTTCAAACTTATTTGGTCTGTGGACGGAGGAGGGAGTGGCGTACACATCACTTGTTTGACAGGAAGAGACACAGTGTGGTCTGAGAACTACTGTGGTGAAAATCATGAGGCATTTGAAGTCAAAGCTCTGTGGAAACTATAAAAAGAAGGTGTGAAAAATTGTTTACGACAAAATGAAAATAGCTGCTGTAAATGTATTTAGACCTTTTGGAGGAATAGTGAAGCAATAAAATAACAAACATTTTCAAAGGGGTCCCTTGACCTTTGACCTCCAGATATGTGAATGAAAATGGGTTTTCTTTGTACCCACGAGTCTCCCCTTTACAGACATGCCCACTTTATGATAATCACATGCAGTTTGGGGCAAGTCATAATCAAGTCAGCACACTGACACACTGACAGCTGTTGTTGCCTGTTGGGCTGCAGTTTGCCACGTTATGATTTGAGCATATTTTGTATTCTAAATGCAGTACCTGTGAGGGTTTCTGGACAATATCTGTCATTGTTCTGTGTTGTTAATTGATTGCCAATAATAAATATATACATACATTTGCATAAAGCAGTATGTTTGCCCACTCCCAAACACAAATCTAAAACAGTGCATCCGGACATCGCAGCATCAAGCATAAAAATATGACGCAACAGGTGCGTCGCTTTGTTTTCTTGTCATATTTCATACAGTATGTCATACCTGAGCAGACTGTTAAGGGTTAGGTGAGGATACTTTCAATGACAGTTGTAGGAGTCGTGTTGTTTAAGCATCTATAATTCTTTGTGGCAACTTTTGTCTCAAATAGCGTCTGACCCAGATATAACTTTGACTCTCCTACCACCAAACTTTCCTGTGAAGTCATATTTCAAAGTTTTTGCATTCGGCAAATGTGAGAAGCAAGATGAAAAACAAACCCCGCCTCTCTAAACCCTTTTATAAGAGCTCAGCGGTACAAACTATCCCTGCAGTGACGCGATTAAACGCACAATGAGGAGCTTCACCTTGATAACAGCTTTACTTCTCTGCAGCCTCAGTAAGTACTGACACCAAACCATGTAACCAGTAACCCACCAGAACATAAACCTGCAAATTAGAACTGAATGTATTCTTGTTGTTGTTGTGGTCTTATTACAGTAACTGTTGCATTACAAGATTAGGGTTGTTTGTTTCAGGCTCCGTCTCAGGTTCTGAGTCTCAGACTGTGAAGGTTCAGTCTGGTGATGAAGTCACACTGACGTGCAACAACATTACCAAATTTCAAACTCGTACGGAGTGGTTCAGACTGATCAACAGAACCAAGCCCAGCTGCATCTCATCTATATACTGGTCTGGTGATGAAGCTTCGTTCTGTGATGGATTTAAGAATGGATTTGAAATGAGCTCCAACAAGTCCACTGTCTTTCTTAAAATCAAGCGAGTGGATTTATCTGACTCTGGACTGTATTTCTGTGGATTCTACGTGGCGTTACATACAGTCATTGCCGATGCAACACATTTAATCGTTCAAGGTAAGACTGTCATATTTACATACATCTCACATTTATTGCATTAAAACAGCATAAAGACAAATAAGAAACCAATACGCGTCAAAACAATTTTTTTTTTAAAGGTGATGGTGAATCTGATGGTGAAGTGGATTTTAAGACTGAAAGTAAGATTCTCCTTTTTCATTGTGAAAGTTACCACCGAGCCAGTAATTTCAATCTGAACCACGTCTTTAAAAAATAAAGTCTAATTCTATCATCGTTCTTGTAGAGGAGTTTGATGAAACGGCAACCCTAATGAGTTTGATCCTGGGTGGTCTGACCGTTTCCCTCACCATAGTCGTCGTTGTTCTGGCTGTTAAAGTCAGGAAACTTCAGACAGGTACAGCAGATTTACAATTTGTTACACATGATGGACAAATCTAAAGCAAAGTATATGATCAGTAATAATGAACTAATCACACTTTCGTCTTTTGCCATTTAGCTGTGAATGAGGAGCCGCAGCCAGAAAGAAACAAGGTGAACTCACCATTAACTTAAATAAAACTGTGTTATGGTTTTAAAGTTGCATTTAAACACATGATATGTCAGTTAATGATCTTTGTCCTGGGCTTTAACAGTTGAGGTTCATTAACTTTAATTTAATTGATTTGTAAACACAAAATAGTTTTAATATGGTGTAAAAGTAATATGGATATGAAACAATTCAATTTGAAATAATGTCATATTATAATTGAACTAGCTCATTTTATGTATCTCAACATTGGAATCACAGTTGTAGGACACAAAGAAAAGTTCTGTTTGGTCCCATAAAATGCTTCATATATTTGATTAAATTACATTATTAGTAACTATTTGTTATGTCAAGATGGGTAATAACACTATATTTATCAAGCATTGCACTGCAAAGTTTAACATAAATCCAAAATGTCATGGCTGGGACTTAAAAATGCCTGTATTTGCAGAAACACCCAGTTACAGTATGTGCCCCTAAAAAACACTTTATTGATTTACAGAATCTGGGCTCTGATGAGCTGAACTCTGCAGCGCTGAGGTTCCTTCCGGAGACAATGAGGAACAGGAGGCCTGCATCAGAGAGAGAAGTGGAGACTCGTGTTGTTTATGCAGCCAGCAGATAGACTCTGGAAGACACTGTATTGAGGCGTTAATGCAAATTTGTTTTAACACCACTAATTTCTTTAACGCATTAACACAATCGATCTTTCGGTGGTTGTTGCGAGCTCAGTTTTTACAGCTACAGAGCTATGAAAGAAGATACTGATATCATTAGAAACTAGAAACCTGAGGAATCCATCAGTACCAACCATGTCATACTAGCTTGTCACAAAGGGGGTTAGAAAAATGATCCAAACTTATGCTAAATTTCAGCGAGGAAAAAACTGTCATGGACATTTTTAAAGGGGTCCATTGACCTCTGATCTCAAGACATGTGAATAGTCATAGTCAAGTCAGCACACTGACGGCTGTTGTAGCCTGTTGGGCTGCAGTTTGCCATGTTATGATTTGAGCACATTTGTTATGCTAAATGCAGTACCTGTGAGGGTTTCTGGACAATATTGGTCATTGTTTTGTGTTGTTAATTGATTTCCAATAATAAATATATACATTCATTTACATAAAGCAAGCATATTTGCCCACTCCTAAACACAAATCTAAAACAGTGCATCCAGACATCGCAGCATCAAGCATACAAATATGACGCGACAGGTGTGTCACTTCGTTTTTGCATATTTGTCCACTCCCATGTTGATAAGAGTATTAAATACTTGACAAATCTCCCTTTAATTTGATTAATTTGTGATTAATCACGATGAAGAATCATGCAATTAAATATTGTAATCGATTGACAGCCCTGTAGAACAGATGCTTTATCTTATTAATCTACTGCCAGCGTCCATGGCTGGGTATTTTGTTAAACAAAGTTCTTATACTCATCGTCAGTTTCATCCCTCTTTCTTTCTGTCTCTCTCTCTCTCTGCAAAAAGTCTCACAGCTCTAAATACAGGTGTGAACACACTCAAGACGCATTGAGGATGCATTGAGATCTCATCTTTGTATTGAAGTCATATTTCAAAGTTTTTTGCATTCGGCAAATGTGAGACGAATTTTAATGCCAGGTGTGAACAGACGTACTTAAAGCTGTCCACTTGTGATCGGCTCACTGAGGACGCATGTTAATACCAGGTGTGAACAAGGCCTTACTTATATGGAGAGTCAAATGGTCTGTCAGGGAGATGTGTCGGTGTTTTCGTTCCTCTGCTTTGCACGGAGCTGACACCTGACCACCCGCCCGCCTGTTCTCTGTCCTACCCGGCTCTCTGGAGAGCTGTACCCCGCTGTTGTCTGGCAAAAGCAGCAGTGCCGGCACTGGCGGCGTGAGGTCCCCGGGGACCGCTGGTACAATAACCTTTTATTTTGATGTTAATTCAATGTACCAGAATTAACAAATATGTAGGATATAACTACTGACATTCATGTAATATTACGTCACAACGGCTGCTGTATTAGGTGTGTGTTTACTACGTGTTTATTGCATATAGAGCAGAGAAGTGAGATCGAGTGAGTGAGATACGCATCACTTCACAGGAAAGAGGCAGCAGAGTGTGGTCTGAGCACAACTGACATGAAAGCCACGAGGCCCAGCTTGCAGAAAAATAAAAAAAGTAACAGTGCCAAAGTGACCCACTTAGGTTTAAATAGTATCAGCCTCTGTATTCGTACACACTGCTGGAGAAAATAGTAAAGAAAATAAATGGTAATAGAATAAACCAGCTACCTCTGGTGACAAACATTGTCTGTATGAGACAAAAATAAAGTCCTCAGGCTTTACAGGAAGGCTTCAGCCATGACCACAAACATGAACACAAAATGTTATTGGGTCAAACTAGGCAGCGCTGATCAATTATGGATCAATATTCTGTTACTGTAATACCTATTTCTCTCCTCCCTTTCAGAAATATCTTGTAGTGTACTGTTTAGCTGTAAAATGAGAGTCTGTGTGAGAGTCCCGGCAGCCATGTTGAGATCAAGTTCAGGAAATACCAAGCACCGCCCACCAGCCAGAGCAAACTTT